>JAMKCH010000863.1:0-189898 GCA_023653785.1 Ophioderma brevispina | reverse complement strand
AGGTTCACTGTGGTTGAGCAGTTACTAACAAAAGATCTTAGCATTACTTGCAAACACTTTTGGTATATTTACTTCAGTTTTCTGTATTTTCTAAATCGGTGTTTCCATACACGTCATTTGGTCTTTTACAGTAGCCAGCAAGAACTAGGTGTATTTGTACTTATTTGAATATTTGTTTTGTGTTGATTTCAGTGTAAATGAATGTGAATAAATTTTACATTTTTGACACAATTTTGCTTTTGTGAAATGTTTCATTAAAGAGTCAGAGGTGTGCTTTTGTTTTCAAACACTCATATCTCTCATCAGTGAAATGTATTGTCATTAAATGACCCATTTAACTTGTTTCAAAGGTGGATATGATGCGTAAACAAGAAAACACTTAAAGGGTCTCTCCTCTCCATAGGTGATGTACGTGCGTACATTAATTAGGGTGTAAAAACGGGCAAAATGTGGAAAAGGGGTATGTTTTTCTTAACCCTGAAATTATGATAATTATAAGCGCTGTGTTCTTTGTAGAGCGCTATATTAAATGCTTATTATTATTATTATTCTTGTTTCGGGTATATAGTGCAAGTTATAAAAGGGTATATTAAGGACATAATGCATTGCTTGTTTAGGGTATAGTAGGGTTATAAACCAGAATCCCATTGTAGAAGTTGGTGAAGAAGGTTTGAAGATGTTTTTCTATAGTTTGAAGGGTGCTAAGTCAGGAATTTTGGGTCCAACCTCTAGGAAATGTTGGGAACTTTGTTAAGGGTAAAATTAGTATAGGGGTAAATTTGAAATCAAGTCAAATTGTGTTTAAATGTACACCAATGTATTTGTCGTCTCATAAGGATTAAAAAAAGGTAGTGTTTGTATAGGTTCCCACCTTAAGTTGATGGGGCTACAGCCCTGATAAGGTTCTATGTCATTCTGGGGCAAAAAAAAATTTGTTGAAACTGGAGTCGAATTATTGCCCTGGTCATACTGAAGCAGAAAATTCATTTCAATTCTTTGGGTGACAGCTCTGTATACAATTTGAGGTCAATTTTTGATGACCCCCATAGACCATGTAGCTTGTTACATTTTGCCCACTAATTACAAAACCAAATGCCAAACATTGCAAAATAAGGCAAGACGAACGATTTGACACCAGTTTCAACAAAATCGGAGCACTGAGTAATGTTTAACCCCAGGATGACCTTGAACCTTAATACTATAGGGCTATACCTGTTTAACTAAATGTCAGAACCTAGACAAACTATACCTTTTTTAATCCTTATAATGAGACAAATACATAGGTGTATATTTTAAACACAATTTGACTTGATTTCAAATTTACACCTGTACTAATTTTACCCCCTTATTTTACAAAGTTCCCTAAATTTCCCAGAGGTTGGACCCAAAAATTCTGATTCAGCACCCTTCAAACCTCCTTCCCCAAACTTCTAGAGTGGGATTCTCATTTATAACCGTACTACAGTAGTAGCAAAAATGGACAAAAATATTTGTTTAGGGTACGCTTTTAATGGGTTAATACTTGTTTCGTGTCCATGTTCACACATCATATCCACTCTTAAATATATGTCTGGATTTTTTTTTATTATCTGTGTGTGTCTTGTTATTTTGGTTAAAGTTTAAAAAAATGTAATAGGGTTAGACATGCCAAGTCTAAGTCTAATTGCAGCCAAACTGGGGTCAAAAGAACCACTGGCCCAAGACTTTGGAAGTGTTCAGAGGTTGAACTCTAACTCCCTGTGACATTTGACCCCCATTTTGTAAAAAAAAAATAACAATTTTTTTGCCAGATAAGGTGCTTTGGCCATCAAACTTGCTCAAAGAATCACAAGGTCAAGATGTGTATGGTATACGCAGGTTGACCTCTCATGACCTTGTTGGCCAGTGGTGTGGGCATGAAATATAGTCAGAATATTATGTATAGCATGAAATGTGGGTATAGAAAACAAGGTGCCACAAATTTTGAAGGTAATTTCAAAGTCATCAGAGATCATCCAAAGACACCACACAGTGGCGTAACAGGCGGGGGGGGCAGGTTGCCCCCCCTGATGACTTTGGCTGGGAAAAAAATGCAAAATTCATGCTAAATCAGCCGTTTTTTAGCCCTCTGACCGGGAAAAATGGGCCTTTTGACCCCCCTAAGAGGGAAAATTTCCCAAGACTGGGAAATTTGCCCCCTCAGAGCGGGAAGGCCTGTTACGCCACTGACACCACACTACAAATGGTATGGGCATGAAACTTGATGGATAATATAAACATTGGATGCCGACAATTTTGAAGGTCATTTCAATGTCATCAGAGTTAAATAAAACTCTGAATCACAATAAAAGTTTTGTGGACAGCTTTTCCTTAGTAAAGACCATAGTCATTGCATCGATCGCGGCAAAGAGATATAGATCACAGAAGGCCTCGGTGTATGCACATGAATACACATCGAGTGCCTAGCTTTTGTCGAGATGAATGGGTAATTGAATTAGGTAATTGGTGGTTTTCGCGTTGTTGGTCCTTCTCTACTTGGTCCATGCTATAACTCATTCAGAGATAACATAATCATAGTGATTGATATCTGCAAGATGGCATCTTAGATGGGCGTTCAATATGTCTGCAAATGTCAGTCAGTAACAACAACTTATATGCCAGTAATTCATTCACGCTGTAGGCTAAATATATATTTTTGTGGTTTTTTGTTGGATTATCACTTCCAAAAAATCCCAGTAAGGCTATCTTAAGTGTCCTTTAGTCGTGATTCATCAAATATCCCAATATGGATGCCAATGGACGCCTAAAATCTACCAAAACTAAAGACACATATCTCTAGACTAGAGTATTTAGAGTATTGGAAGCCATCTTGGATGCTATAATGAAGGAATTTATAATCACATTTTTGAAAAATATTTCTTATGGTTTTAATTAATTTCTTGATTGTCAAAACACCAGAATAGATACCAAATTACCAAACTGCAATCAAAAGTAGATCACGATCAGACACTTTATTGTATTGGCGGCCATATTGAATCAATTGATTGCGTGGTTACAGAATTGGTCACAATGAATGTTTTAACGAGACAGGCTGCAAAATTACAACTTTTGATTGAACAACATATGAATGGAAACCCAAAAAAGTCCGAAAGAATTTCTTGATGAGCGACTGATTTCCGTACTGCGCTTTTTATCACTTTTTGTTAAGATATGATATGCACTTCTTTTAACATCTTTACAAAACAGTCGCTCATTTTCTTGAGATGCATTTTTTTTGCGGTTTTTGTTGGCCTCACACTATGTTTTCATAACTTTGTTCACGTGACTTGGAACAAATTTGAGTGCAACGAAAGAACACCCGAGGACATGAGTTCGAAGAATAATAGATTCTGTTAATTGTGGCATACCGAACCGGCTCGCCGCCGGGTGACAGAAGTTAAATCTTTTATTACTTAAATATAATGTCATCCACCACGGTGACCATTCTTTGTCGTAATGGGTCGTGGACCATTTGTTAAGTCGTTGTAATGTTACGGTATATCACATGGATACCAAGATCAGAATATAATCATTTAAACGCAAAGAGTCTTGTGCACAAAATTTCAACATTAGTTAGGGGGACGGGACTGTGGTTTGATATTAAGTCCCGTGGGATTTCAATGATTAAAGCATCACACCTATTTAGACACTTACGTAGGGTACCAGAGAACAAGAATTAGTTTTGATGGAGAATTCCCAGGCGGTGGCAGATGGCGGCCATCGGTTTTCAAATGTGGCGCATCTTAGGACATATATTTTCAAATAAACTCGAGTTGTGAATGTGCTCGGACGCTAGTTTTGGTGCCGAATCTCGTATGTTAAACACCCTAGAATGTCTGGAAAGGATTTAAAGCGATTAGAAGAACATTAAGGACTGGAAGCCATTTTGTTTTTCAAAATGCCTTGCATCAGGACCGTCGCCGTGGGGGGGTGGAACCCCCCCCCCCCAGCGATCTCCAAAGAAGAGAAGAGAACATGAGAGAAAAAGAAAGAAGAAGGAAGAGGATGAGAGCGAAGAGAAGAGAAAAAGGAAAGAGGGAGAAAAGAGGAGTGAAAAGAGAGGGAAAGAAAGAAGAAGAAAGAAGTGAAGAAAGAAAGAAACAAAAGAGAATAGCATCAGAAGCACATAAGTTTGAAATCCAGATCGATCCAAATCCAAAAATCAAAATATGAAAACTGCTCCCTTAAGCCAACTAGTTTTGTTCAGTAATCAACGGTAATAATGAATTGTAATGTGCAAACAGTACTTGTGTGATCAAAAAATGGGTTAAAATAAATTTGGCGTAGCATGGGCAAACGCGAGGGGAGCCATGGTCACTCCCCGATAGTTTGGTGCTACTCAGTGTTACGGGGAATTTACAGATCGGGGAGATGAAGGGGTCAAGAAAAAAATGGTAGGGATTCGTTCCTTAACTCTCGTCATGCATACACATTAAAGGTCTTCTGGCCGTCGGTTGGGTTTAAAAGGTGCCCATTCTTCTACATAATTGAATTAATTACCATACTTTACTTTACCCCTCAAAAATACCCTTCTTAATAGCTAATCCAAGAGCTTCTGGGGCTCCGCCCCTGGACCCCGGCAGGACTCTGCTCTTGCCCCCACCCGTTAAGACATTTGCGCTCGATGTAGTTAGCCTTCAGCAGGTACAATCTATACTGCCGTCTCAGGGAGGCAAATTTAGAAACTTGCATTTTCTTTGAATTAATTAGTATTTACCTCCTCTAAAAGGCAGGGCTTCTGCTCTCTACCTATACACCCGTTAAGACATTACCTCTCGCTATGTGTATTCCCTTTGGTGCATGAGCAAATTTGGAAACCATAATATTTACCCCTCCAAAAAATGGCAATTATGAAGGTTCTTAATAGCTCAAATCCAAGAGCATCCGGGGCTCCGCCCCTGGACCCCCGGCACCGGCTCTGCCCCTGCACCCCACCAGGGGCCCGGTCAAGGGCCTGGCTGAACCCCCCGTTAAGGAAATATTCATGTATTCTGATATTTGGAAAATTTTGGTATGGATGGAAAGCTTAAGTAACGTAGATTACATATAATCAAAATAAGTGGAAAATTGTCCACATTTTGTTGAGTATTTTGCCCTTTTAATTCCCGCCCAATAGCTTACCATCAAAACGTTCCGACAAATCCATCATCGCAGGCAATGGTGACGTCAAAGTGATGACGGCATCCATAATTTACGGCGTTGTGGACCATCATATCGCAGTGTGCCCTTCAATAATAATTAACCAACGAATGAAACAAATCTGTCATCTGTAACTTTTTTTTTCTAATTTTATTATTCCTATTCATTACCATCAATATTACAGTGTCAGCAATAACATTCGAGTAAACACGAGTTTGGTCATCACTTTACGTCACGAGTTGGGCGCTTGCTTTTGATCATGACGCCGTGGCGAAAAATCCGCCCGTTTTCTTCGTATTTTCAAAAAAAGCAAAATAAAATCCTCTATGTTTTTTTAATTTTCATCAATTGTATTATTTTTTCGGGGAATTCCGATTCGTGGATTTATGTCATATATTTTTATGAATGTAAGTCCAACTAAGAGCTTGACAAAAATCTTGACATATTCCTTTAAGGGCTTTTCCGTTTGCGCCTCTTATTCCAATGCACTTGTGGTGTGCTTTTGGTTCGAACGAATCAACAAAAAATGTCTCTGGGGCTCTATACTGAGGAAGTGGGCCCCGAACCACATGCCGTTAGTTGCATGTTTTAAAAATCGAGGTGTCTGACAACTCACTCGACGCTTCAAAGGACTCTTAAAGCCGGCACTGGCACATTTTCACAAAATATGAACTTTCTTTCTTCAATTGCTCTCAATTGATAGTCCTATCTAGGCAATTGGATAACATAGATATATTTTACACATAAATAACATAACCCAAAAACAGATAGGGCATTGATATGAGGAGCAGACATCCAGGTATCTGTAGGCCAACTTTTAAGTTTTTCCCTAAATTTTAATCCAGCAAATGTGTATATTACATGAAATAAGTGTTTTGACTCGTACTCACTGATATTAAAACCACAAAGTTAGAGACCGATCACACAGTGTGCATAGCTTGGGGAAACATGCATACGGCTTCGTGTTCCGTGGGTGAACGGCCATTTTTCGTGCGTGTTCTGAATTTAAATTCGCTGGCGACGTTAAATAATAAAATAGTTCGTTTAACCCATAAGGAAAGATGATTTGGTCTTACTCATGTTGGGTGAGTTTTCAAAAAATATCGATTTTGAAAAATCTTGAGGGCGCACTATTTTTCAAATGTGCAGTGTCTCTCTTGCACTGCAGCAATTTGTTTGCTTCAGTTGCACCCCCCACCCCTGACAAAAATGTCTTAGGCGCGGCCCGGCTGCCATTTACCATGTTTACTTGTACATTTTCAGCAGTAATGTCAGTGGTGAGTTTCATACAAATTAATCTTAGTGGACAGTCTCCATTACCGAGTCAAGGTGTTATGTTAAAAGATGTTTTGGATTTGTTGAGAGTAAAATTCTTCAATCCCTCTTTGTATAATTAATTTGTTATCAAAATGGCTGCCATTTTGACACTGTAAAAGTCAATTTTTTTTGTATAACTACAGTATGCTATGGTGCATTTGGCTTCCACGAGTCAGTGACATAAAACTCTCAGGCGGTATTTAATCGGTAACTAAGAGTGCCGTTGTAAGAAGTTTTTATAGTCTCCGCGACTCATAGTCCACCCACAATGGTAAAGAATAGAGCACTTGATCAGGTGACTCTTCACGCATTATTCATTGTCGTCTATGGAGCCCGGATTATATTGTTTTACAATGGTTCTAAAAGTCGATCCACAGACAACAACGAAATTAAATTGTGAAAAAGTTGGCCTGAAGAGACACTGAGGCTATGTTATTCACCGTTGTAGGTTGGAGTCTGAGTCCAGATGACTATATTCTTCTGCACATATTAAAACGCCAGTGCTTGCAATTAATGCTCACAATTAATGCTTTGGGCCTGAATTGCTGTGATGTCACTGACCCAGAAATTTGCTACACTACAGTATATCCGTGTTCATAATCTACATAACGAGTGGAGATGAATTCTACTAACAAAACAGTATTAACAATCGGATTAAACTTTGTAAAGAGTAACAAAAAGCACTGTCCTATGTACAAAAACAACCTGATTACACCAATGTAGAACGTAAGGCATTCTATTTTGTATGAGTCCATTTAAAATTCCTCTAGGGTAGTCCATGAGGGTTGTATTTTAACTGGATGAGGAGTAGTCGCTTGGTATGTCTTTAAAAGTGCACTGTGGAAATGTGATTTGTATGCATCCACGAATGTTGATTTTATCAAGATCAAGCGCACTTATTAATCCATTTGCCTGAGTCCTATATAACAGCGATGAGGTAAATGTGAGCGTAAAACAAACGGACGAGCATAGAATGACGATCTTTAAAAGTGCACTGCGGTGTTTAATCGGTAGCGTCCCACATTCCACTTGGTGTGAATTCCATGCTTTTACAACAGTTGTTAAAGTTTTCTATCACTGTACGTCAGCATCATTTTTATGATACACTGTTTTAAAAAAATGGACCATAAAAAAAAATTGTTTTAACTGGAGCGGGCGACTCATAGCAGTTAAAAGACATTTTTTTCCAGGTTATTTGACATTGTGAGTCCCAACTTGGCCAGTTTTTAAACAAACCTTCGGTCCTTTTTTAACAGTGTGGACATGGTTAGGTACTCTTTCTGCATTCTTGCATCCAGGACTCGATGAAGCATCCACAAGTTCTGTACAGAATATAGTCCATTCTTTCCACATTTGCACAAATTATTGGCACATCAAAGGCTTGCACAATCACAATTCACCAAATGAATTACTGAATCTGAGAATGGAAGGCAAAGGTCATCACTGGCTTGAATTTGCTATTCAACAAATCCTTCCCGTAGTAATTGGCTGGGGGGGGTAACTTAGGATTTGGTACACTTGATTGCTACCAAAATATCGAGTTGGTAGTAGGCTCGTATGCTAGCTGTTAAAAGTGAAGCTTGCCTGAGGGCCGACCAACCGACCCTCTGATTGTGCCTGTTTCTTGCTTTGTTAAAATCCACACGATTGAATTAGGTCTCATCAGCAGGCAAGAGTAGCAACCTTAAAACTCATTCACCATAGTCTATATGCTACACAATAAATTGGTGTCATATCTGTAAGACATTATTCCACCATACACTAGGAGTCCTTTCTACTAACCATTCTGCGCTACCCAAACCTCTGTATAGCAATATCATGTTTGTCGCACAGGCCCCTACTTACAATGCTCGGGATGCTCAAACGGCTGCATTCTTCCCCTTTTCCAAGCACCCTCATGGGCATATTCACATGGGATATTGCTGGCAAGGGAAAGCTGATGTTTTGGAAGGTCTTGAAAGAATTGACTAAGGATAATGGCAAGGTATATGCCTTTCACAGCTTGGATTGGCAGAAACCACATCTGAGCAATCCTATTAGCCTGCATCAAAAGAGTTGTGGGTCAGTTGTAATTTACCTCGTCGAATTTAATGTAGTACAGTTGTATTGTTTTGGAGGGGGGGGTGGGGGTGACAAGACCTCATTTCTTGATGGAGGTTTTTGTTTGGTTGCGCCAAGTAACAAGAAAGCAAGGCACAATCGTTCGTATGGTCTGCCCCTTACCAGAGCAGTACTTTTACTACACCATGCGATAACCACTACGGCGATGATTAGGTACAATGCATATCAAATCCAGCGTTTGGGGCGTTCCCAATTACTGCAGATAGGATTTAGTGGGGTGACAATTTCAAGCCAGTGATGACAATTGCCTCCCGTCCAGATGCAAAAAAAAATTCATTTGGTGAAGGGATTGTGCCAAGTCTTGATGTGCCAACAATTAGTGCAAAAGTATAATGGACTGAACTGTACAGACTTACTGGATGTTACATCGAGTCTGAGAATTCAAGAAATTGTGGACCTACCAATGTCCCCGGGACCATCCTGGCATGATGAGGACGACAACCGTGATTTAGAACCTGAACATTTTCACCCGGGATTGTATATTAGTAAACAAAAGAATAAAAACGAAGTGGATTGATGGGGAGCTTGCTCATGATAAATCCATATTTGTGGGGTCATACAAATTAAACAACTCCAAAGTGCACTTTTAAAGAGTTTTAAAATAGCTCACTTTGCTGTTTTGTGGCACATTTGCCCTATTGGTCTGTTTATGAACAGGACTCTTGCAAAGGGATATCAGTAGTGAGCGTGTTCTGGATAATCATATGTGGGAATCATACACATGCATACAAATCCACGGGGCCGCGGGACCGTCCGGTCCCAGAAAATTTTCACAGCCGCAGAAAAATTTTAACCTAAACCAAAAATCATTCGGGGGAAAAATATTGAAAACAATAGGCTTCAAATAAAGATATAGTTCAAATGAAACGTTGTCTGTGCACCAATGGAGTTTCCCACAAACTGATTAGTTTTGTGAATCAACGTCAGTATCGGAAAGCAGTCCGATGCTGATAGCATTTGAAAGAAATAGTCCTCAAATCCCCAAGAGTACCATGCTAATTTGCGTAAATGTCGGAAAAGTCTGATCCAAAAAAAAAATCATCGGGAAACACAGTCTTCAGTGTAATTATTACAATTTGTTTGCCTTTTCATTGACATCAGCAAACTTCACCAAATACAGTGATAATCCCCCCAGATCAGCAAGAGCTCTTAGATCAGCCCGTCCCGCTATCCCAAGATTTAAACATTTGCGAACAAAAAATGCCGAATTTCAGCAGCATGTCTGAACAAGGTTGGCCTTTTTAGGGGCGCCGACGGCGCACCGTATTAGCTTGCTTTGGAAACGTTACGGCGGTCCGGTAAGTGTAAGGTATGCGGCCCGTTAGCGCGTGCCTTACTTTTCCGTGTTTGGCGAAGCACCGAAGTTACCCGACCAAAACGTTCAATTTATCGCTAGGTTCTATAGGTTCAGCCCACTTACGACATATTGCAAAACAAAACATAGTAAACGGACCCTCTGAACCCTCTGTTTCAAAAATCTCCATAGAACCCCTTGTTTTTCCGGAGAGAACGGTATCGCTCGGAGCAGTATAAATAATATCTTTCGCAGTCTGTGACACAGACTACAACACTTTCCGGACCGCCGAACACAGTGGGCAGAATTGAATCAAAATGGCAAACAATATTGTTGAATTAGAACGTTGATTTGGTCAATTTTAAGGTATATTTTTTTTTTTTTTTTTTTTTTTTTTTTTTTTTTTTTTTTTGTTTTTTTTTTTTTTTTTTTTTTTTTTTGGGGTTTGTGGACCACGCTGGTTCAAGGAAGTATTTGCAAATTTGTATGACGTCATTAATATGCTGTTTCTGATTGGTCAATTGAAAAATTAATTGTAATGTATTTAACGGTGGACCATAAAAACAGCTTATACTTTTTGAATATATGGGGTGCTGGGCATATGATAATTGAAGGTATATTAGAAAATATATATGACGTCATCAAAATAATGTTTCCTGATTGGGTCATTGATAATATGCCTTGTATTTATAACTAAGCTCATTAAAACAAGGACTATTTAAACAATAGGGGGTTCTTGGACATGAGAAAATTTGATGTACTATTAAAAAAATAATATAGACGTATAAGAATACTGGTTCTGATTGGTCATGGATAATTGCAGTAATCAAAAAATGCCCATAAAACAATGACAATTTTAGCATTAAGGGGTTCTTGGACATGCAAATTTGATGGTACTATCTAGAAATATTATGGACGTGCATCAAAATACTGTTTTATGATTGGTAGTGATAATATGCATTGTATCCAATAAAATACCCATAAATCAATGACTATTTAAAACATATAGGGGGTTCTGGACATGAGAAATTTGATGGTAATATTTAGAAATATATATGACGTAATCAACATACGTTTTCTGATTTGTCATGATAATATGCATTGTAATCAATAAACTAGCCCATAAAAACAATGACTATTTAAGCGTTTAGGGGGTTCTTGGACATGAGAAAAATTGATGGTATATTTAGAAATTTGTATGACGTGATCAAAATACTGTTTTCTGATTGGTCATTGCTAAAACATGCTGTCAAATAAAATGGACCATAAAACAATGACTATTTGAGCATGATAAGGGTTCATGGACATGAGAAAAATTGATGGTAATATTTAGAAAATAGGTATGACGTCATCAAAAAACTGTCTTTGAGTGGTCACAGTATGACAATTGTAATCCATCAAAGGGTCCATAAAACATGACTATTTTAGCGTTTTGGGGGTTTCTTGGACATGAGAAGTTTGAAGTATATGTGACGTCATTTAGAAGTATAAATACAAAAATACATTCAAAATTTACTGTACACCTTTGAAAAATAATTATGACATTATAATTCCCTGTAACATACGCTAAATAGTCCATAAAACATGACTATAGAAACGATAAGAGGTAAGGACATAAAAATGTAGTATTTGAAATATACACTAAATCCCTAAAATGACATTTTTGCCCCTTTTCAAGAAAATCACGGAGCGGACCCTCCCTTTTTTTAGTTAGTGGGAAAATAGCTCTTAGATCAACAAGATAAATTAACGCTACTCCTTTTTTGCGGTGATGGTCAGGTTGCTGGTAGTCATTTTCCTTAGGGAAAGGGATATATGCCGTCATCAAAATAATGTTTTTCACTCTGATATGCATAAAATTGTTGTCAAATCATAGCAATGTTTACTAAAAACAAAAAAACACGCGTTTTTAACCTAATTTTAAAAAAAAATGCATTTGAAAAGCTTTTAAATACCGTTTTCTAAATGTTCTTGAAGAAAAGTAAAACATATTAAAAGGCATAAGACACTGATTATGTGAGACTGGAAACGGTTTTCACATCCAAAGTGATTCACATTTGATTGGGGGCGTTCGTATTTTCGTCATTTTTTTACGTACAAATTGTACGTACCTTTTGACCACCTCGAGATAAAGAATTGCGTATTTGGATTTCCACTCTCACAAATCGCCTTTTCATACGTATACTTTGATATAAGTTTTACCCCTTCCTCACGTACGTTTTCATTAATACCATTTTAGCCCCGTATTCACATATAATAAATCTACCATATGAATTTGGATTGCTTTTAGTGCTGAAATTCTTCCTTTTTTTATTAATTTTAAAGAACTTGAAGGAAGAAAGAAGTGCAGAACTTCTGTGTCACGATTTTTTCCTTGGCATTATTTTTAATACTCTAGGAACAAGCATTACAAAATTTTACCGCAAGCTCTTTTATTCCATGATCTCTTAAGCTAAAGTTAACAGTGTCTCTTTATAAATGTTGTCTATGGGGAATATGGTTTTCACAGATATGCTGCATAATTATATACCTCAGAACTCTCAGAATCTGTATCCTCTTCAATTGCTGGAACTTTCTAACGATGATATTGATCTTTGAGACGGACTAAAAATGGTCATACATGCAGAGCGGTGTGCGGGCAAGTTGAATTGTTCATTAAAACGGCCTTTTGGCATATGTGTGCCATTTAAAATACCTCACCAAATTGTGTGTGGCAAATTGTGGCAAAAACTAATTAGTATTATTGAAAGCATAGGCTTGGATTAAAACGTTGTATAAGAATCATAGCGGAAATCAACGGGAATCCAACTTTTATGCTCTTTTTTCAAAAAATAGTTTATTTCTAACAGTTTTTGGTCAAAAAAGGGGGATTTTTCCCTTAAATGTTTACACATTATTTTTTTCCTTAGTATATTTCTAATCTGTGTATAATCATGTGGGAGATAGAGGCAATAAAAAAGGCTCCTTTATTCTTCCTCTAGTCACAAGGAAGTTTTCATATTTGGTGGTAATATCTTTTTAGAGGCAACAGCCACGATTTTTCATGTTTACGGGTGTATATGACACCTTTAAATCTTTAAAAAAATAAAGATGAACATAACCGTGTTCTTTGGGATGTTTTCTTTCCCTAACGAACATAAAAAAAAACATAAAAAGTCACATTCAGCAATTTATTTTGGCCAGCTTTGAGGGGATTCTGGCCCACTGTGCGCCGTAGAAAACTGTAGCCAAATTGGGGATTCGAGTTACATCACGATATTATGTTACATAGGATGTTCCAAATTATGTGGGAAAATATGAGTGCTTGAGATTACCCGATGACCTAAAATTAATTCTTTCGGCAGAGAGTTAATCAAGAAGAAGTTCTCCATTTTCCTTGCGAAATTTAAGAATATTTTTAACGTTTTTAAAAAAACACTGTTATAATGGCATCTTCCAGTACCAACGCCATATGGGGTCATGTCCAAACTTTTCCCCGGGGTGACTCGAGTTGTCTTCCATCAACTTGTGACCAATTGAGCATTACACGTAAGATAGCACGTTCATCTGTAGCGGAGCGGTTTAAGGTACTACCCACTTGCATGATTTTCCCCGTTGGTCTGGGTTCGAAATCGGGTTCAAGAGGAAGGTTTGATTTTCATTGTTGTTATTTTAGTTTGTTCTGTTTGAGCTGTTTGTTTACCAGGAAAGTTGCCGGTGTGTGCTTTGTTTTCTCCCTTTTCCCCCTTTTTAATTTTTTTTAACAACCTAACAGCTTAAATTGAATACGGAAGTTGAGAATAAGTAGGCCAAAATGAAAAATAATTAATAAACCGGAAAACAAAGAAATAAAAATTTAAAAAAATTTATATAAAAATACAAAATAAAAATCACAACCTTTTTAAAAAATTAAACAATTGAACAATGAGTGAAAAAAAGAAACGCTAAATTACACATAAAAAAGACAAAAACAAAAAAATAACAGATAGATTTTAAAAGAAAAACCAATATTAATTAAAATTAATTAAAAATACATAAAATAAATAAGCAAATTAAATTAATAACAAATGTTAATGACAAAAACAAATGTAAAAATAATAACAAATGCAACTAAATGAAAATACACAATAAACAAAGTACAAAATAAAAATGAATAAAAAAATAAAAATCTTTAAATAATAAAAAATAAAGATAAGTTGTAAACTAATAATAATAAAACAAAAATTACATGGAAACAAATGAATAAATTTAAATATAAATAGAATATTTTTTTTTTTTAAAAATCAAAAGAATAACAGTGAAACAATGAGTGAAAAATAGAAAACGCTAAAAGACAAATAAAAAAGAAAAAGACGGAAACAAATAAGAATAAACGAAAAACAATACAGTAAATTAAAATAATTAACAATTTACATAAAATAATAGAAGCAGATTAAATAAAACAAACATTATAAGGCCAATGGAATTGCGATTGTTATTGTTATTGTTATTCATTATTCAAGAGTGATATAAATGTTACGTCATTGGTATAAGTGGTTGCTAAACCTAAATGCACATCATCTAACACAGACTTTAACCGTTGGATACTTTGAAGTAATATTTCCTTCAAAAAATCAATTTTTCAAGTGAATATTGTAAGCTCGATTGCGCAGAGTATGATCAGGAGCATTGGTAGGGAAAATCTACATGTTCAATAGTAGCCACAAGTAAACCCTCAGCCACAAAACTTTTTTATTTGGTTAAAATGATCAGAACAACATGCCTGATATTATGAGCAGCTGAAAGTTATTGCTCGGTAATTAAGATTTCCGAAAATATGACGGTTTAACCAAAATAATGAAAGTTTTGACAAAAATGATAATTTCATGGTGGGCGGGTAACTGGAAAAACTAAAATATACAATTCCATGGGTCTAATACAAAAGTTAATAACAAAAATAAATGCGAAACAATAATAACAAAATGCAACTAAACTACACAAAAATACACGTTGATTAAAATATGAAAAGCAAGGAGTTTGTCAGGAAAGATGTGGCGTGGTCTTATTAAAAAAAATAATTAAAATAAAAACAGCAATAATAAATAACAATGAAAATGAGCATCAATACGAACAACGTTAGTAAGTAATTCAAAGTTAAAAAAAAATCCAAAAGTTTTTTTTTAAACAAAAAATTAATGAACAATAAAATAAGATTTAAATTGAGCACAAATATTAAAAATAAAAAGTATAACAAATGAAGTGAACGAAATAAAACCCGAATATTAAAAATGAAAAAAGACAAATACATTTAAAAAAAGAAAATACGGAGAAAAAATGTTTTTTAAACAATTATAATAAAAATAAAAAATAGAAATGTGAAAATAGTGACCCAAAATAAAATAAGATAACAAATATAATAAAATGAAAATGATCAAAAAACCAAAAATTACACTAAATTTTATAAAAATATTAAAATATAGTGTTCTTTTTAAGTTAATTTTTTCAATTTGGTGAAGATGAAAATGAGAACCTGAATTGGATGGTTGTGTTGGTGGAAGGGGTGATTGGCAAACACCCTTGTATAATGTTGAACCCCTGGCGTTGTTAGAATATGAGACCCGGGTAGTGGGAGAAGGGAAATCTGGGAGGATGAGAAGGAAATTGTAGAAGTTTCATGGTATGCAAATGCGGTGGTTTTGCCATCTTCACCTGTCAAGCGCTTTGCCAATTATCATTATAGCGCACATGACGGAAATCAATTGTTGTTAATACCAAAAAGGAACATGGCTAGTTTGGATGGGTAGTTGGGAATTGTCTATATAGATAAAAAAGGAGTAGTGTGTGGAGGTAATGTAGAAATGTGCCCTGGTGTAGTGGAAGAGGAACCGGGTTAGTTGGGAAAGGGCAACTATTTGTAGATGAGAAGGGGGATCTGTGTTAGTGGGGAAGGACGCTCTGTGTCAGCTGTGAAGGGCTCCCGGACAGTTGTGGATGGAAGGGGTCTTGGATAGTTCGAAAGAAGAAAAGAACTTGGGACTTTGGGGCAGCTGTAAAAGGGGCCTGGTATAGTTGCAAAGGGGCCCTGTGGGTCGGTAGTCAGACATGGGACCCCCTAAGGTGTTGACAAAGTTAATAATCTACAGTTACATTCTGATAAGTTCACCAACAAATCTAAAGTTAATTACTATATTCTTGTATTTCAATATTATATATTTTTTAAACTTATTTCAA
Organism: Ophioderma brevispina; assembly: GCA_023653785.1. Classification (NCBI taxonomy): domain Eukaryota; kingdom Metazoa; phylum Echinodermata; class Ophiuroidea; order Amphilepidida; family Ophiodermatidae; genus Ophioderma; species Ophioderma brevispina. Next base: position 173,820 of record JAMKCH010000863.1, on the reverse strand, counting down.
CAACACATTTTTTGTAACTAAGCAAGTTGCAATAAAACTTCACGAATTCAATCTGATATTGTGTCTACCGTTTTTTCCTTACATAAGTATTCCCAAACGACATGGAACAACCCAAACAAGACTTACTCCTTGGGGCGCCCCTTCCTTTTTAAAGGAATTTTTATTTCATTTCAACAGTAGAACAGAGATGCAGGGTATATCATATCCCTCCTCGCGGTCACTTCAACAAGGTTATATAAAGGCAGATCATTACATATATTAGGCCTATTAATCTCCATAATGAAAAGTAGCACTCAAAGAGTTAATGTAACCTACTGCTTTGTATAATTCAATATTGTGGAGCCTGTCAGAAACAAAAGCATAATAACACTTCACTTGAGGTTCACCTCCCAGGGCTGTGGCCACCTCCTGGGACTATACCACTGCTGGATACAAGGGGAGGGCAAGAACTGAGGGGGTGGGGGTTGTTAAAAATTTTGATAGTTTATTTTTTTATGGGAGGGGGAGGGGAGCTTGAGAAACAACGTTACATGTTGACTTATTAACAATCTATTTTGTGGAAATGATTTTTTTTTAATAAAAAAAACAGAAGAAAGACAAGTGTAGTTTCTTTGTCTTGTTTTGGACAATTTTAAGTAAGAAAAATAATATTGTCTGTCTTGTACAATAAAATTACCCTTCAAAATGTTACCACTTTAATATCACAATCTAAAATTATTTGAAAAATTAAAAATGTGGACCCCAGAATTTGTCAGCGATTGGACCCTCAAAATTTGCATTTCCAGGTCATGTCAAAAACTTAGTGCTAACCCTGGCGTTGTTGGAAAGAAACCCCGGGGTGTTGGGAATGGAAACTGGGAGGATTAGAAGGTAATCTGGTAGAGGTTTCATGGTATGCAAATGAGTTTTGGCCATATTCCGTCAAGCGCTTTGCCCATATCATATAGCGCATGAGGAATCAATTGTAAAACCACAAAATGCACCATGGGTAGATGGGATGGGTAGTTGGGAATTTGTCCATATAGATAAAAAAGGATAATGTGTGGAGGTAATGTAGAAAAGTGCCATGGTGTAGTTGGAAGTAGGAACCTGGTTTAGTTGGAAAAGGGCCACTCTTTGTAGATGAGAAGGGGGATCTTTGTTAGTTGGGAATGACGCTCTGTGACAGCTGTGAAGGGTTCCCAGACAGTTGTGGAAGGGGTCTTGGATAGTTCGAATGAAGAAAAAGACCTTGGGACACACCTTTGGGTGCCCTATTAAAAAGGGCCCTGGTAATAGTTTGCAAATTGGCCCTGTGGTCTAGTCAGACAAGGACCCTAAGGTGGTGACAAAGGTTAATAATGCCTACAGTACATCTGATAAGTTTCACCAACAACTAAACAGTTCATACTATATTCTTGTATTCAATAATATATTTTTTAAACTTATTCAACACTTTTGTACGCAGCAATTGCAATAAAACTTCACGAATTCAATCTGATATAGTGTCTACCGTATCTTTCTTACATAAGTATTTCCGCAACCACATAGAACAACCCAAAAAGACTCACTCCTTGGGGCGCCCTTCCTTTTTAAAGGAATTTTTATTTCATTTCAAAGTAGAACAGAGATGCATGTATATTATCCCTCCTCGCGGTCTTTCAACAAGGTATAAAGCAGATCATTATCATATTTAGGCCTATTAAATTCCATAATGAAATGTAAGCCCTCAAAGAGTTAAATGTAACCTACTAGCTTTGGATAAATCAATATTGTGAGCCTGTCAGAAACAAAAGTCATAATACCCCACTTGACCTAGGTCACCTCCCATGGCTGTGGCTCACCCCTGTACTATCCCACGGCTGATACAAGGGTCTTGCAACACTGAGGGGGTGGGGGTTGTAAATTTTGAAGTTTTTATTTTATTTATGGGAGGGGAGGTGGAGCTGGAGAAATAAAGTTACATGTTTGACTTTGACTCAATATAGTTTAGTGGAAAATGAATTTTTTTTCTAATTAAACAAAACATAAAGAAAGACAAGTTTTAGTTTTCTTTGGTCTTGTTTGGCAATTTTAATTAAAGAAACATAAATGTATTTTACATAAAAATTACACCTTCAAAAGGTACCAACTTTAATATCATCAATTCAATTATTTTGAACAATAAAAATGTGGACCTCCAGAATTTGCGATTGGACCTCAAATTTGCAATTCCAGTCATTTCAAAACTTATTGCTAACCCTGACGTCATGTGACCTTAAAATGGTCAGAATTATAATAGTGCTTGGTCTATCCACATATGTCATCGATTTTCATGACAACTTAGATACAATGCCCTTGGGTAGTGTCCCACATGTTTATGCCTCATGTAGACCTTTGTGGACCTTAAAATGGTCAATTATAACATTGCTTGGTGTATCCACATTGATTGATCGGATTATCTATGACCTTAGATAGAAATTTTGTGGACCCCCCTTGGGTAGTGTCCCATCCTGTTGGTGAAATCATTTGACCTTTGTGACCTCATGTGACTTAATTGGTCATAATTATAAAATTTCTTGGGGTGTATCCACCTATTTCGATCAATTTTCATGACACTTAGATACTTGGCCCTTGGGTAGTGTCCACATGTTGGTGACCTCATGTGACCTGGTCTATCCACATATGTCGATCGATTGTCATGACACTTAGATACAATGGCCCCTTGGGTAGGTCCCCACATGTTGATGACCTCATGGACCTCATATTTTCAGATTATCAATTGCTGGGTGTATCCCTTGTTGATCCGATTTTCTATGACCACTAGATAGAAGGACCCTTGGGTAGTTTCCCCATGTTTTAGTGACCTCAATGTGACCTTAAAATTGGGTCATAATTATCAAATTGATTGGTGTATCCACATTATGTCGATTGATTCTATGACACTTAGATAGAATTACTCTTGGGTAATGTCGCCACATAGTTGGTGCCCCTGTGACTCTTTTCAAATTGTCAAATTCATAACTTGCTTTGGTGTATCCAATATGTCGATCATTTTTCCATACACTTATATCCATTGGTCCTGGGTATTGCCCAACATTTGGTACCCTCATAGTGACCTTTGGGGGTGACACTCATGTGACCTTACTTGGTCAAATTATAAACTTGCTTGGTTTATCCACTATGTCAATCGATTTTCCATTACAGATAGAATGGACCCATGGGGTAATGTCCCCACATGTTGGTGACCTCATGTTACCTTAAAGATGGTAAGAAATTTAAAATTGCTTGGTGTAGCCACATAGGTCGATCGTATGTTATGACACTTAGATAAATGACCCTTGGGTAGTGTCCTACATTTGGTGACCTCAAGTGTGACCTTAATATCCGATTATAAAATTTGCTTGGTGTATCCACTATGTCATCATTTATATGACACTTGATAAATGGCCCCCTGGGTAGTGTCCCACATATGGATGACCTCATGTGACCTTAAAATGGTCAGAATACAACATTGATTGGTTTATGCACATATTCGATCGATTTTCATGACACTTGGATACATTGGCACTTGGGTATCTGAAATTCCAACTTCTTCAAGAGGAAAGGCATGTGAGATAGGTGTGGCAAATTCGAGCTGTGTATCGCCGCGGATATCCTCTTGTATTTCTTGCTTTCAATTATTCGTAACCTACCATGATCATTGTTTACTCTCAAAGGCCTAATTGGCAACCTTTTGTGCCATATATGCCTACCCTTTGCACCTTCCTACTTTGTATTTGTCCGTGTTTTTTTTTCTTTTTCAATAATATACTTTCAACTTAAAACCCTCCTCATTTTTGTGTCGTCTACACTAGAGTGGGCAGAGAAGACCCATACTAATCCAAATTCTGATCCGTCCCTTTGTGTAAACTGTGTATTTGTGTGCGTGTTGTGTCCTTGTAATGGTGTGTATGTATGTAAGAATGTGTGCATCTCCACGAGCAAAAGGCAGATGATACTTGCTATAGTTGGGATGATTGTGGTGAGGTCACTATCATACAAAATGGCACTACGTGGGTGAGTAAAAAAAAACATTGACCCAATTTTGTCCGCCATTTTGGATTTTTAAGCTACATCTAACATATTGGTAGCATCTGAAAACACTTCATTGTCTTTACTTTGCTGCAAAGATAATTCTTATCAGTTATGTATAGACCGTAGCTACAGTTGTTTGAATCAGATCTGTTTTGCGCTGTCCAACTGATTCACATTATAAATGAACAGCGTTTCAGCGAGGCAAATTAGTGTCCAGAAGCAATGGGCTATTTATTGACTGGCAGAATAAATGTGACGCTATTTAACCCCCCACAGGATTCAGTCACAATTTACAATCTATGCCCTCGAAATGGTTTTCTACGTCCCTCATCACCCTAAACAAATTTGAACATAAATTAACTTATCCATGTATCACTTTCTGGAGGAGTTGAATAATCATACCATAATGAAGACAGATATCGACAACAACCTTTTTGAGTTTAAAGTATTGTCTATATTTGGTAGACCATAAATATCCCACATCTTGAAAAAGTGTTTAAAAAACAATGACCTTATACGATCTTTACCCCTTAGATACCACTTTATTGATATACACATTAAAGACAGTACCCTTGTCATCACTTTTGGGAGCATTTGCTTAGTTGGCCCCCGTGCATTCAAATGGGACTCCCATGGATGATGTTAAGACGGACTACTTGATTCAAAAGACTTAGCTCGGCCTATACTTATAAGATTGGAATTATCTTTGCAGCAAATTAAAGATAATGAAATAGGCTTTCCAATGATAACCACATATCTTAGATGTTTTTTAAAAAATTCAAAAATGGCGGACACAATCAGGGTCAAGTTTTTTTGACTCACCCTGTATCTGATACATTGTGTACATAACAAGCACACAATCAAACTACTACCTCCAAATCAAGCTCCAACCAACACTTTATTATAAGGCTTTAGCACCATTGGTGCTCTTGTTTGTGGAAAAGAGGACAATAGCTATCTCAGAATACAGATTTTTGGCTCTAATGAACCAATTTGCCATTGGTACCTCAAAATTGGACAGTTTTAGTAAATTTTGAAAAATTTTGGGAAGGGAATGCTAATTTTAAATTTAAAAAAAATAGTACTTAATTTCCAACCAATTTTAGTTTAGAACATTTGACAAAACAACCCATCTTATATACCAATTACCCAAAGCTGGTATTTTAAAATGGGTCATTGATATACAGAAGGCTGGAAAATGAGACCCATGTTTGCGACATGTCCATATGGTAATTGGTGTTGAGTACCCCCCCACCCCCCCGGTTTATGCTTTAAAGCTGACTAAATGTAGCAAAAATCTACAACAAAACAAAGCCTGTTTGGAAAAATTACACCTTGATTTGGGATCTATAGAAAGAAATTAAGGGGAAAAATCTGCTAACAAAAATTGACAGAGGGGCAAATTCAAGGTTGTTAAGGGTCCTTTTTTTCTCCCTTTGGGTCCCATAGGCTGGCTCAAGAGAGAGGTTAAATAGTAATGAAAAAAATTACTTTTGTCAATAGATGGTTATAATAAAACAAATTGACTGAAAATCAATGACATGGCATTATGTTGAAAATCACATGCTTCATGATGGTTTTAGCTGTCAGAAAGTAAAAAAATCACAGAATCCAGCCGGGTTTTCATATTTTACATTTTGAATTTAATTGGAAAAACGTACCATCTATTTCTATTTTATTAGCAGATTATGAAAGTATTGTACTTTGTACATGATTTCTCTGCTGTGGGAGATAAAGAAATATTCATAATTTAAGATATGGGCATTTTCCCAAAAAACTAACAGATGTTTGGAAAAAAAAAAAAAAAATCCAATATCTTGAGTTATGTGAACCGTTTACCAAATAACCAAGCAGCAGGGAAGATCATGTAAAAAGTTATACACCAGCTTTCAGTAATCTGCAAGAAAATGGAGATAGGGGATTGTGTAGGGTTTGGGACATGAAAAATTCAAAATGTAAAAATATGAACAAAATACTGTATTTGTGTATTTTAATTATGACAGCTATAACCCATCATGGGATCTGCAATGTTAGGACACAAACACATAGTGCTGGTTTTTGATGTGTTTTTCATTAACCATTCTCTGACAAAAATTGTGTTTTCATTCCAATTTAATCACTATGAACATCTATGGGACCCAACATTAACTAACCCTAAAAGATCCCCCCCCATCACCCCCCCCCCCCCTTTTCGTCCTCTTTTCCCAGGTCTCACTTTCTTTACCACCCCTTGTCCGCCGTTTTGCGCCCGTTCGCAAGGTTATTTCCAAGCTGGCGTCCGCACCAGAACTGTTAGCATTGAATTTCATGAGGGTTCATTCCGAAGTGTTAGTCGTTAAATGCAGATGTTGGAATCTTTCTGGGACCAACTGGGTCATTTAACACACTTTAACACAACCCTGAGGAAAAGGCTAAAAACTCATAATTTGCTGGCAAAAATGTTCAGATGAATTTATAGCCAATATTTTTCATAATTAATTTTTGTTGGGTCCCTTAAGCAGTGTTTTGTATTTGGCATGTCAATCACCCAGTGCATTTCTCTACGGGTCCAAAATCTTTTACGATTTTGTAAATTCACGCTCCATGTGGTGAAAATAACATCCACATGAAATTTATCCCCTAGGCCCGTCTTTTACGATGCCAGTGTTCAACTGCAGTCTGTCATGTTTAAGTTCTGTTGAATGGGGCCCTTTCCAAGACATCTGTTAGTATCATCCCAAGAAGATTAGCAACCATTATGTTCTCTTATCAGTTGTTTAAGCCCGGGGTTTCAAGTTGGTCCAAAGTTGTGGTCCAAAAAAAAACTACATGAACAGCCTAAGCCTGCAGTGCAAGATTGCAACAGAGTGGCCCAAATTGATAGTGACAAAAGATGTACTTTGAAAATCATAGTGTAGCATTTTCCGTTTTGTCTAGTACAAGTTGCCCTGTATGTGTACTTTTTTATGGGGCCAATAGAACTTTCAGAGTGTATTAAGGCATGTTTCCTGTGGGATCCTAGTAGGAAAACTTCACCTGCATTAGAATATCGCATTCAGGTCATGTGAATAGTGTTTTGTAGAGAAGTACAGATAGTGATCAGCATTATTATAGGTTTATTTTAATCACATCACCCCCACTCCAGTATTGCTGAGTGTGAGGTGTCTCCAGCCACCCCCCTTTAGGCCCCCCAAAAAATTGTTTGATTTTCCTCATCCGACTGACCCTAATTTTGAAAATCAGGAAAAAAATTATTTTTTCCTTTTCTGTGCAAAGAATACCGACCCTAATTTTGAAAAATCCTAAAAGTTTTTTTTTTTCCATTTTAAAACTTTTCTAAATGTAAAAAAGATGTTTCAACAGTTTTTAGCATTTAGTTGGGTTTATAATGTACAAAGAGACATTTTTGAGTAAGATCAACTTGATTTTAGTGTATTGGGTTAACTTTTGAATGTTAATCAAACCTAGTTGCCATATTGTATCATGCACATTATTAAAATAATTTGCATGGATACAATCTGGCAAATTTTGGGGTAATTTTATTTTAGAAATTTTTTAAATTGATTACTTGTAGCAGCCTACTTATTTTGGTTATTTATCGTACATCTAAAGGAAGAGAGACTTATATGAAAGTTTCATGTCAAAGCACTTGTTTTATTCATACATTAAAAAAAGATAAAATTTTGTGAAAAAAATGGCTTCAAATAGCAAAAATCGGGACAATTTTTTGGTCAACATAAACTAATGAATCAGCATTATCATTTGTTAAAGTTCTACAAATCAATGTTCTGTTGTAGTTGTTCAATTATTGACTGAAGTCTCACATCCAGAGAGACTCCCTTTTAAATTAACTATTTTCCTGTGAAAATCAACTGAGTTGTACCATCTGTATGTTTAGTAACCTTTGGTGTCCACCGCCCATTTGTAGCATTCTGTATCTAATTTACCTTTTTAGCTTAACCCAAAACAGAACTTTATTGTACTGTAGTAAATTAAGCATATGTTTTAATTTTCCTCTTCATACTACTTTGAAAAATTCAAAAATTTTATTCTGCCGATTTTTACCATCTTTTAACATTTTGGTGTCCATCTGTTACTAACATAACCTCTGTAGTGTTGCATGGTAACAGACAGGTGAGCTCATTTACTCTGTTACAGTTATGTTGCACTTCACAGTTTGTACTAAATATAGACCACCCTAAGGCACGCAAATACAAAAAAAAAAAACCGGTTTGACGTGGGCCCGCCCGACCCTGATTTTTCAGTTTTGCAGATTTTTTTTTTTTTTTAGTTTTCCTAAATCATGTAAAATCAGCCTGTTTTAGCCGCAAATTTATCAATTTTTGGCTATTTTTTTAAGAACATTTGTTTGTAAAATTTTTTTTTTCATTATGTTCGCTTTGATTTTTCAGATTTTGGGAGCTATTTTTTTAGGCCAATTTGGGACTTCCAGAAAGAAAAACAATAAAAAAAAAAATTTGCCCGACCGACCCCTACTCGACAGGTCCGCTCGCCCGGTACAAACAGTGTTTTCTTTTTCGTCACTACTTGGGAGTTTTTCAGTTAAAAACCAAAAAGTCAATTGCCTATCATTTGCTCTGAGGTGTAATTACTGTAAAGGGTGTCCAAAACACAATATTGGAATGTTACTTACGTTAAAACAGGTGGTTCAGAATGAAAATGAAGTGTAGCTGATGGATTTAAATTAAACTATACAGTGTGGGAATTTATAACATTTGCATAAATCAAGACAACCTCTTAAGTACTTGAAGAACCACTGACCCCCCCCCCCTCGATGTATTGTGATTTAACGTTAGTACATGCGGACACCAAAGCAAATGGGAGTCTTGGTGGCCCACTCCAAAATATCTAGTTCCTAGCTTCAAGAAAGAATATTATTTTTCCTAATGAATGCCTTATATTATTTACTTATGCATCCTGGCACTAGAAAAAAACAATATGTGCAAAACCCTTTTACATTCACTGGAATACTTTGGTTTCATTTTCCAACCTATTTGCCGTATTTGGTGTCCCCTCATGTAATGTTACTTTATAATGTTGAGTCAACATTTAAATATTTTAATATTATAACTTGTGCGCAATCAATTTATGATAAATTCCATTGTGAACAAGGGATGCACTTTCAATTACAAGTAAGTAGGTGTCATAAAGTTTTAAATTCAACAACCACATCAAAAGATTGGATAAGTGATGCTCTTTATCTTATGTATAACAGTGTCCACTTTGTAAATTTCCAACGAAATACCAATTTTTAATTTTTTTTCATAAAAAAATGCATGGTCAACGCCTAGACCATCATTAAAGATGACAATCTACACAATTTTACTATCTCTAAAAAACTTGTGTGATGATGGCTACGTACAAATGGAGACCCATGTTACTTATGTTCAAATTTCTCCCCCCATTCGTCATAATATCACTGTTGTAGTTATTTTGGTTATCTTCTCATTGATTTTTTTCTGTGAAAGGAAAGGTTCATTCCAACATTTACAGTAAATAAAGGGCATCCTACCTTATAAGTTTATTTTCAACTCGCATGTCCCACGGTTTGTTAGCCGTAATGTTCCAACACTATAAACAAACAAACCATGTTTCCCCATACTATTTGCTATTGACTTAAAAAACAAGTTTTATCCAACTGACCGACCCCAACTCTAAAAAGGTCCGTCCTATGGACAATCAACATTTGTTTTGTGGCTTTTAGCGGAATCAAATGATTAAAAAACGTGGGTTTAACTAAAACCTTACACATTTGTGTACACGCAAGCAGAATTGTACTTCTTGTGAGATACCAACAAAGCAGTTCAACCATTTGTTGGTTATTGATCAATTTTGGAGCCAGACCATTAGAAAGCTTGCCTTTCATTTATTTTGCTGAGTGAAACAAACTTTTAGGGAAAATACAAAATCCGGTATCCTCTTTTTCCTAGGGATTTGGTGTTAAGTGAGATTCTGTTTTCAGGAAACTATTCTTCTAGGGACTGTGTTAAAATCTTCCTTTTAATTGTGACAACTGCTTAATTGATGCTTTGGACATGTCCTAATTAAGCAGTTCCTGCTGTATTTTTACTGGTCTTCTTGCCCCCCTTTTTTTTAATGTTTTTAATTAACAAATCTGTATATTAATCAACAGTTATAAAAGAGACAGGGAAGTTGTGTGTTTTAGCCAGCTTTACTCATACTAACATTAAGTTTTGTCCCTGCATTTGGTGCAAATTAGTGCTAAGTTTAAAGAATAGTTTGTTGTTTTGAAGACGGTTGTATTTGCATGTGATCAGAGGAAAACAATGAAAAAGTACGTGATTTTGATCAAGAGCAAATTAAGAGATGCTATCTGGTTGAAGTATAATCCATTTTTTTTCCCTGAGCACTATGCTTTTATACAGAATTTCTAGTGGCTATGATCCCATAGTTATTTAATAACCAGAATGCGCTTCCAATATTTCATCTCTAGCTCTCTCCTTCATCCCTGCCACCATTTAGTACACATTTTGCTGATTGGTTTAAAATTCAATCGGCTCCATTTTTGACCAATCGACAGGGAGTACTCTTGAGGCTAATTGCAACAAGTGTAATCATCTCTAATTATGAACTTCTTTTAAGGTGTTGGCATCATGATTTTAAATGGGCCGTCGAATTTCTTTAAATTTGATATATAGAACATTTAATTTGTGCTGATAACAAATCTGAAATAAAAATTATGGCTTTACATATTCGTTTTTGAGAAAAAGACTCTCACAAAAAAGTACCTTTTGCTCAAACATGTTACATTATTTATATACCACGCAACTCTATGGAAAAATGTGGTTTAACTTACCGATACTAAAGTGCTCCAAAAAGATACAAAGGGGCCGAACGTTTTTCTGATTTTCACATAAGTCTAAGTTGCATACTTGAAAAGAATTAAACCGAAATAAAAACATGGTGTCCCAGATTAGTTTTGCCTTCCTTCCTGAAAATGGACGAAAAAGGACAGTTTTAGGGGAAATTTCCGTCTTCACTAGACACGATTCGTCTCGCGTTATTTTACGACTATATGTCACGCAGCAACACAAAAAATGGGTGCGTGAAAGTTTGAGACTCGTAAATTAAGCAGGCACGTTCTTTAGACTTAGTCCTATCAACATCAAAGTTCTCAACGCGATTTTGCAAACGCTTTAAAAATTCGCGTCAATTGCAGAAGTGGAAAATCGCCTCATGAATTTTTTGCGACGCTAAAAAAAAGCGTCAAACGAATGCACGCTTGCTCATCTCCGATTTATTAAAGTCGGCTGGCGCGGGTACTTCTTAGAAACCAAATCATAATTCCAACAACCTTAATCCTGCTCACAACCCACTCTGTTTGGATTTGTCATGAGATACCCTTAATGTTATTGTTATCATTGGCCATGTTCAGATGGTTATTTGAAAACTTGGAGGGTGAAAAATTAAATCCAATTCTTTTACTTCACTCCAAATAGTGTCCACACGATGGCCAAAGCCTGAAATCCATCCCCTGATCATTCTCCTCTCCTCGTGTGCCTCTCATTTCGGAGTGGTAGTACCCGAGTCGCTACTGGAAGCTACTGGAGGCCATGGCCTTTCAAGCGGATATTTCAAATGCAGAAATGTGTCACAAAGATGACCTTGTTGAGCCCATAAAGCCATATAAGTTTGCCATTTAACCATATTTTCGTGCTACAGCACTGGGATTATTACCGTCCTTCATTAAAATTTTAAAAATTGATGTAAACACCAGGAAAACTGTATCCCCAACTGAAAGAGATGTCACATAATGTATAAAAATGAATAAATGTCAACTTCTCAATTTTTAATCCAGAATATCAGTGACCAAGATGTACACGTAAACAGTGTTTGCCAACGCCGCGTTTACCCCGCACAAGTTGGGTTTCTTTTTAAACATGCTGCCGCGCGCTAAAAAGGCCGGCGCGGGTTTCCCCAAATTGGCCTACTTTTCAGAGTCGAAGGCGCAGCACCGCGCGGCACCCGCGGGCTTCCTTTATCCCTCTGTACAGGGATCATTTCTTTCACGCTCCGAGAAGTTTTAAAAGGTCCGTTACTTGATTACCGCTTCCTTTCTTCTTGAACATGGCTTTACTGCATTCACTACAGGGGGGACGCGCTTGGGTATGACAACAATAGTACAACTCCTTCGCAACTTCATCCGCGTGCTCTGAGTGCTTTGGTCAGCCTTATAGTGCTCCTTACACGACGGGGGAAGTAGGTGCTCACTCGGTATAACAACAATAATGATCCAAACAAAAAGCCCTGGGCAAAAATGACCGTCATGGGTGGTACCCGTGAGAGGGCAATTAAAACTTACTAAGCTGCAAAGGATGCTCCGTTACACTACGAGGAGTGGCGCTCACTCAGTTATAACAAATATTATCCTACAAACCTCTTTTTGAATGATCACAAGTAATTTTGTGCGTGTCCACCTGACATCAACGGTCCTTTTTTCGTGAGTCTTTGTCATTAAAGACTACCCTCTGATCGTTCTTTTTTCTTCTTGTTTGACTACAAATTTTTATAATAGCCGTTCTTTGTGAGTGTTTGCAAGTCTTCTTCCATGAGTAATTTGTGGGCTGTCAGCTGTACATCTACTAACGGTTCTTCTCAAGGACCAACATAAACATCTTTTTAGGACATTGGCAAAATAGATATGAGTGTGTGTGTAAATAAAGCAATAATATAGAAAAATTAAAACAATAAAATGAGAAAAGAAAGAAAACAAAATAGATAAATAATAAAAAACAAATAAATAACAAATAAATCAATAAACAAATAATCCACAAATAAGAAATAACAAATAAAAAAATACTAAATCAAATACAGAAATAAACAAATAAAAATAAATATAAAATGAATAGAAACTAGGAACATCAGACTCAAATGCATTTTTCTCGTAAAATATCGCCCTCACATGCGCTCAAGCGACAAGTGAAAAATTGGGGCTACTTTTTGGTCATTTGCCGTCACCTTGGCGTGGGCTCTTTGCCGCCGTAAGGCGAAATTTTGTTGGCAACAACTGACGTAACTCAGCGACAAAAGAGCTATTTATATTCACAATCACCTAAAACCCTTTTTTTGTTGGCCGCCAGTTATAAGCTGGCAGGACCACTTAGCAAATCGTTGTGCGTGTGTATGTATGTGTGTGTTGTATGCGGGTGTGTTTGTGTGTGTCAAAAATTGTTAAAATTGACTAATTGAAAAGTTTAACTTCAATTGACAAACTTCTGTCATAGGGGCACAATGCGATCCCTCATATGATGAGAGGTCCGCAGTCATGTTGAAAGGTCCAAAAGTCATTGAGGTCATTGTTTTTGAAAATGGCTAAAAAATGTAAATTGTCTAAATTGAAAACTTGAAGTTCAATTGACACCAAACTTTTGCCATAGGTGCACATGCTCCCTCATATGTTGATGAGATCAAAGGTCCACCGTGCAGGGTCAAAGGTCATGGTGCCGGCCCACCTTTACTATCTTTGATAATAGCGAGCCGCGAAGCCGAGAACCGCGAAATTCTAGTTCTCAGCAGGGTATGCCGTCCAGGTATGTTTTAATGCACCACACCTTTGAAAACATTTCAAGCTAAATCAGTGTTCTCACTTCCCCGTAATTGATTTCATAGTATCTGTTATACACAAAGGGCAACATACTCACCTCGCTCATGATTTTTAAAAATGTAGGTCCCCTCAATACCATTGCATTTCTGTAAATTGAATAGAAAAAGGGTTTTTAAGACAATAACTGCGGATTTAATTATGCAAAAATGAGGCAGCCCTTGCAAGGGCTTTCTATCATGAATTTTATCCCTTTACAATTTCTTGATCCCGATCTTGCAGTTTTTGTGTTTGAGCAATTGCTTGTTTCCCACGGTCCATAAGCTCTGTGGCTGTAATTTCTGTCCATTTATGGACGAAAATACACAATTGTGAATTAATTACAGATGCGACCAAATTTTGCAAGTAAGATGGGCACACATGGATTACTAAGGCTAACGGTTTCAGATGATATAAAAATCTCAACATCTTTTGTTAAGTCGGGGGACGAGGCTGTATCACGAAATTCCCTTTAAATCTTATGGTCAAAGTAATTGACCCACAGTAGAATCTCAATATTTCTTTCATCGCAACGAGGAAGAACTTACGCTAATGTGGCCAGGACATACAGTCAAAATCTGTTCAAGCATGCACATAACAATGGAACCAGATGTAAAAGAATGTGAAGTGTGTTCCGGGCCGATTATTGAATATCATTAGCTCCATTATTCGCTTGAGCATGTTGAGGTTATGTATATCCATTGGTCACTGATATTCGAGAAGTATATTGAGTTGACATTTTATTCATTTTTCTAAATAATGTGCACTCTTTCATGTGGGGACACAGCTTTTCCTGGTTAAAATAATATTGTTTTAATTTTAGTCAAGGAAATAAGTAATCCCCAGGTCTGGAGCATGAATATTTAATTAAAAGGCCAACATTGTATCATGTACCATAGCCTACCATAGTCAAAAAAACTCTGCCTCTGTGTGGACATGTTAACCATTTTCACTCCCCCTCCCCAATGCATCACAAAGTAAACCATATGAAAGCATACGTACCTGCAGGGCAAGGCATTCTAGGTTCTGAAACCAGAAGACTGTATATAGTTTGAACCCAGACTGACCCAGACTATTCTATACTGCCCCACCCTACCCCACCTGTAATTAATTTTCCTGAAGGACCAGACTCTACCTTGTACACATTTGTTCCAAACCCTGATTCTGGCTCTGTCCTCTTGTTTTGTTCCTTATATGCCCAAAGATAAATAAGAAAGTTAGCTCCACCATCATTCATGGCCCTACATGTAATTCTTAGGAAAGCAAGAATTTCCATTGTCTGCACCTTATAATTTATGTATCCAAATAGGCTACTGTCTCAGAGTCAACTGATGATTGTTCCCAAATTTGATATAAATACAGAACCCTGCATTTCAAGAAAAACTTGGAGATGTCGGGCATTGACAATGGTCATAAAATACCAAAGTAAACAATGTTGCTATTCAACATTATGTAGATACCAATTTCTCAGGTTATGAGATGGTTGTATACATATACTACCCCAAAATTTTAGTTTGAGTTGACACAAAAAATCTCCAACCTGGAATAAAAAATATTCAAATCTGGTCCAACCCAAGTTCTTGAAACTTAAACCAGACCAGACAGTAAATTTCATCAAACCCTTCCAACTTCCTAAAGGTTTCTCCCTTTCACAGGAGTCTTTATGGGAAACCTGCAAAATTCTCAATTCATTTATTTTGAATAGGAAAAGGTACAAGCTACACATCCGGATTCTTCATTTAGTGTGATCCTCATTATGATCCATAGATAACATTGTATAGCTATATATAGTGGGTACGCTGTAGTCAACCATGATTCATATGAATTATGCCAAAGGTCTTAAAATTTACCAAAGGTTTAAAACTGTCAAAATGTGGTTTTTTTTTTGACAAAGTGAGTTTAATTCAAATTCAATTGTCTTTTTTGGGCATATATTGTCATGTGAATGCAAGAAGGTTGTAAGTGCAATAGCTGCCATGTGATACATCCGTGTGTTGCCATGTTTTACGATGACTCAATTTATCTCTCCCTGAGTCAGTGGCTCTTGAAAGAGTTCTTCAGGCAATGGTGTCACCTGAAGAGGGCGAGGTGGCCGAGCGGTCTAAAAGGCGCTGAACCGTCGGCAGGGTAAGATCGACTGAGTGGCCCTGGTTCAAGCCCTGCAAGAGTTGTTTCTTGGTCGTACTCAAATAGTACAGGTCAGAAATTTCATAGTCACACAGCATTGATGTAGTGTGAATATGGAATTTCTCCTTGCTCCCACCCATTGTGTAGAATGTGCAGGTATATGCAATGGGTGCCCGGCACCTCATGGTTCGGAGAGTCATGTAAAGCTGTTGGTCCAGTGTGTCAGTGGAGTCAATCCTGAGCAAGTAAAAAGTTACAGACCTCATTAAAAAAAAAAAATAGGGGATCATCCCAGGTCTGTTACCTGCACCCATCACTCTAGGTACCAGAGTCCTCTAGTGTGATGCGGGTACCCGCTTTACTGGAGGATAGATTGAATCCAGATCCAGAAGACCCATTTCAACATAGCATAATAGTATGTTTGATGGGAATTTCTGACAAATGGCAGCTATTGCACTTACGACCTGCTTGCATTCACACTGTAATGATTTGAGCTTAACCAAGATAAGGGTTGCATTGTATGAAGTTCAAAAAGGAAACCTTTAATTCTTCTACACAGGAAATATTGATCACTTTAAGTAGTACTTCAATCATACCTTAAAAGTGCAATAGTGTGTTTCATATTCAATAGTGTGCATTATATCTGGATTGTTTTGACAGAAGGTAATGTTATATTCTGTTGCACTTGCAAAAATTCAAATAGTTTTTAACCTATTTATGTTTCTTATATCAGGAAATAACACTAAAGATTAAATCAAGGATAATTCCCCTCACGAAACCCGCATTCTATCGGAGAGAAAGACTTGACGTCACTCAGTTACCTTCATGAGCCGGCAGTGTTATTTAAACCTCAGGAAAAGGTTTCTACGTAGCAATGATATCTACACATATGCGGGTAAGTAGAAACTACAAACTTTTGCAGGGTTGTACCCCCCCCCCCCCCCCACCCCCCCCCCCCCCCCCGATATGTGATCATGCAGATTGATGGATAAGATTAGAGAAAAACTGTCTGGATTGATATCTACACGGGTGGACAAAATCATTTCAAGGCAATAAACAGCACATTTTTCGATAGTGCCCCAGTTTCCCAAATTTGTATTTTGCACAGTGAGTTAGGTTGGGCATGTCTCTAGGAACCTTACCTCTGTGACCGAGGAATGCTCAAAAAATGGTATTTATAATAAAAATAGCTATTTTGTAATAGAATTGGGATCCCAGATTGTACTTAACGGAGAGACCAGAGCTGGAAATGCTAAGTTATGACCGTCCATGATGAAATAGTGCCACCGCAAGGAAATCTAAATTGACTTGTCTGATGACAATAAACAGCTACTGGAGGAGCGTTAGGTCTGCACGTAAATGGCGCTATTCCCGGCTATTTCATTTGGGAGGCTGTTTCAACAGCCGTTGAATTATTTATCGGAGATCTCCGATATTCAAGATTAATTACCAAATTCCTTCGTTTTGCAACACATAAACATTTTTGAGCTTACCATTCAAGGGATAGTTTACAAGCAGTTCAAGGTTGCAACGAGAGATTTCAAATAGTCAGGTGTCCCAAAAAATTGAAAGTACTGATTTTTGCCCCTGGAGATGTAAGCTTTCCATAAAAATATACCCAACTGAAAGGATAAGATGAGAAAATTGATTTTTGGTACCAAAATGTAAATTTTACAATTTCGTATAGGAGCAAAATACAAAATTCAGCCATGTTTTATATTAAATATAAGCAATCAAAAAATCACCTTTTTCTCGCTTTTAAGACATTTATGTGGCCAAATACACCTTACGAAAAACTGTTGAGTGTCTAATCTATATAAAATTACTTATTATGAACAATATTTGGGTGCCTCAAAAATCTCTCTTTGCACCGTTAATTAATGCAATCGTTGTAAAAATCTCACCGGGAATTGGGGGCGGCTTTCAAAAAAGGGCTATATTGCTTTAATCCACTCTACTGACTGAACCGTATAGTCAATGAACTTCACACGTGAAGATGATGAGGCTGTGCTGTATACTTTTGTACAGGTTATGAATATTAATGAACTCAATTACAATATTATTGTGGGCCATCGTAAGTACGGATCTACATCATTTTTTGTTTTACCATTGATGGCAGTACTCCTCCATCCCCATTCTTCATAAGCTATAGCATGTTCAGTTAAAATCAAGCTAACATTCTACTGCACGAACAAACGTCTTGTAACAATTACAAATTAAGAGCGCCGCTCATTACTCTCATACTGAATGGTGACGGTCATTTTGTGATCCAGCTTGGTGAGATTTCAGGAAATGTATGCAATGGTGTTCATGACTTTCGAGGGACTTCTTAGACCTCAGGTGGTCAAATATTTTATGCGCAATAGGAAAATAAGCGCAAGATGGTCTCGGCTATTGGAAGCTGAAAACAGGAATTCAAAAATCCGACTTTCCGTTGTGTGAATGTTGATGATGTTTTTGTGTTGTGAAGTTGCGCCATTAGTCAATCCTAGAAATTGGGGGTTGAAAAATTACTCCTAAATAATTGTATAGTATGCCGCGATATGATGTGACTAGTGAGATGTATCTATTTGTTGTCGGTGTCACTTGGTTCAATTCTGACATCTGTCTCACATTGCAAGGGTGACATGCCAACGGTTACTAAGCTGACATTGCAAATATGCATGGGTATTTTCCGGCAGTGGAACGAAGTTTGAATTGGGAGAATGCAATGGGAGTATTGATGCTGTCATATTATATTTTTGCGCGGAAACTGTGGTTTGACTCAGCAGGGCCAGTTGCGGTGCGGTCAAGCATGGTTTGCATGGACACATACCATGTTCACACAAAGATTACTGCATTCTGTTGTGTAAATACCTCGACACACAACGGTTCATTTAAAATTAGGTCAGTCAGCCGTGGCTTGATCGAGTGCTAGATAGCCGAGAGTTATTTGTCATGAATAGGGAATTACTACACACATGCGTGAAGTGACTTGCACGGTGGACTAGAATCTTTTATACAGGCTTCAAGACAGTAGGTTTGTTTGGGTAACTGGGCTCCAACAAGCCCCTTAGTTGTAAAGAGGTCATTGACTCATGTCTACTGTTTATCAAGCTAAGATCTGGGGAGGGGGGTTCTCACATTGGGATGAGGATGGGTTGAGTGCCGCCTTAAGACCCTCATTTTCGGCTCTTCTTCAGTTCCAGAGGACCCCATTTTAGACCCATTTCAGTTCCCAGAGACCTACTTTCATGTCAAAGCCATTTAAAAAAATGTGTGATGCTTGTCATGAAACTATTTGTGCTTCCGGGCTGGCGCACATCACACTTTGCGCGTACCCCCAATCTGCCTGCGAAATTCTGGCAGCGATAATTTAGTGATTAAATTTTCTTCCATCTTTCTTGCCTTAGTTTTTAACTAAGTTGGCTTTTTTTATCCAGTATACCGTGGAAGTAAAGTTAGTAAACAACCTTAAGATTTCATTTTATGTGGGTGCAGATGACTAAAGAGCCATAATGCCTAACTTTCCAATCTTCAAGAATGATTGGGATGGCATGCTTCTTATATGGAAAGTGAGCCATTATGTATCTTATGCTTTTTTTTTATTTTTTCTGCACCCCCATAACCTGAAATCTAAAGGTAGTTAGTGTGTCCAGGGTAAGCAGAGGATAAAACTGCCTATAGTACATTCAGCTTCTATGAGTCAGTGATGTAACATGGTCATGCAGGTATTTCTCACACAATCTACAGTGCCTGTTTAATAGCGCCAGCACTTTCAATTCAACATTCACGAATCGAATGCTTCGGCCACTGAAGATCACGCTGAGGCACATGATTCAAGGACGATTAAATGCACTAGATAGCCAGCGCCTATTCCAAGTGAGTCCTTACCGTTGCTTTGTTTGGATTCAAGGGTGGATCCAGAGTGGTCAAGTTAAGAAGGGCCCAAGAGCAGATTTGGCCAAAAATAGGCTGATTTTGCATTATTGGTCAATTTTTAGGGGACATGCTCTTGGCCACCTCTGAGATCCGTCCACGACCACTTAGTATCAATTGTGAATACTGCATTTCTTCTTATCACCCAGGTATTGTATGGTGGACATCAACCCCTACGAGATTTACCACTATATTGGGGAGAGATGTCATCCAGCGCTTATAGTGGCCAAAGGAACCTGGGGGACATGGGATACACACATCTTTGCGGGCTGAACGAGGCATTCAAACGCATGTCAAGGTGAGTTGTCTAGTCTCGGCTGGCCTGAACTAAGGATTGACGTCATAGCTTTCACACTAGTCTGAAACTGCAAATTGTTTTAAGCCACAGCTGTAATCACGAGTGTACAAGGTTGGTGCACGAAATACACCTGCACAATAGCTGCGTGAAAGTTATGACATCACTCCTTAGTTCAGCGGACCTGGAGTACATCTTTAGGAGGATTTTTTTACCTGTCCAGAATAAAAGATAAAAACCACAAAAACAGCAGAAGGTGAACAACAATCAATCCACCAACATTAAATCGCATTCTCAATTATTTCAGCTGACGGGCCAGAAAATGGCCAACATTTTGAAAGTTCTCTACTTGAGAGCCAAATACAACCTGAATTTCTTATGTTTTCTTGAGATTGTAAGAGCAAGTGAGGGCCAAAAAAATCAATGGTTGGCGGGAGGATTGGCCCCGGGCCGCCTATTGAGAACTCTTGAATTAATGAAACTGGAGACACACCTTATTCGTAGAGTGGTGATTTGAACCATTTCCCATATTGTAGTGTAGTAAGTTTTCTTTCTTGCCACTGTGTTAAAGAAGATCAGTACTTTACCCCCTGTTAATTACCACCTTTGTAACAGTATCTCTTGTGACATTATACCTTCCTCTGAGTAACCAATCAAAACAGAGCTTCTATATTTCTATTTGTGTCCTAAACCTTTCTTACCATGCCTCTGATTGGCTAATTACTGTACTTAGTTTCGGTACCGCAACGCTAGGGTTGTATCCCCCCGGGTCTACAACATACCATTGCGGGCAATATCCAATTTCAGCGAGCACATGAAATGCACATTTCAAGAGGCAACTATGCATGCAGATATTACAGGGATTAATGTTAACTAAGGCACTTTGCAGCCGTTAGCATCAATGCGATTACTCACTTTTGAAGGAAAAATCAGCAATTTTTGTTGGCTTCTATCCGGGATTCTATCGCAGCAGCGGACATGTGTTTACATTCTCTCGAGGGTATCGCGAAACAGATGCTCTATGGCCACTGACCTGTATAGAGGTCAGGTCATATGCCGTATCGGCTGTGACAGGCCGCCGATCCCTGTTAGCAATTTTCACGTTTGTTCAACATGCTCTGTTTGGAGCTTACATGATTGCGAATATTGCAAAGCTACAAGCAGGGACATGAAATGGTCACTAAGCAACCTCACTCTGCTAAGACAATGACATCACAGGTTTAGCATTGCCGATTCTCAAGCTCAGCAGTGTAAATCATTCTGTACACGAGACGCAGTGAATTTTTTCAGTAAAAGATTTTCAGTATTCGAGTGTTACGTTAAGACTTAAACTATTTAGAAAGATGTGTACTCTTTAATTGTTCAAATTTCTGTTTTGAAAAAAAAAAATATGTATTTCCAATGGTGGCGCCTGGGGTATCACCACTTCGCTGTGCAAACTTGCCTTGATGCTAATTTTAACTCTGCGCAGCAACAACAATACGATTTGCACTATGCGCAACATTCAAATGCAAATTTTGACAGCGTAATCCCGGATGGTAAACGAAAGCAGTAGCGACCACATTGATCAACGTGAGACTGCAGTGTGTGTCAGTAACTTGAGTAAGTATTTCATTGCATTTTCGGCATGTTACACCAACAATTCGACATAGTTACTATTCATAGAATTGTTACTGTAGGTTTACTACTGTCGCTGGAGACGTTTAGGAAACCGAACAGTACTTTCTAAAAAGGAATTTGAAGAGCACATAAGTGGTCACCATTGTTCCCATTTCAGAACTATCGGCTTCGTAAAAGGGTATGTAATGAACACTTAATGTACTAACCGTTACGACTCACCAATTTTTTTACCTTGAAATTAGCTCTTTAATGTAGGGAGAGGGAAAAAGTTAAGGCCATATGTGACTTCAGGTGGATAATTAGAGAAATATATACTTTATAGGTATATCAAGAATGACATCATAATTATCTAACAAAATGTAGAATACAACTCTTAAGTTTAAAGCAACTTGGATGTTTTTTTTGGTTGATTACTTTTTAAGAGTACTAAAGCAAACAAGACAAAAGTCAGTCTTCGCCATGGTAGCAAAATGATCCATTCGGTGGTGTGTGGAGGGGGGACCCGGGGGGCGCGACCGCTCAACATGACGGTTTACGAGTCTGTCGATTGGGGGGGGGGGTGTCACATGACCTCAATTAATGGTGCAATTTTCCAATCAGAGTTGCATTGTGGTAAGTCAGGTTCAAATTCAAAACTTGACCCACCCCTATTTGGGATTAGAAAACAAGAAAATAGCATGGGAGACAATCCTGTGCAAGTAGGTGTCAATTCGCGTCACAATTTATAGACAAACATCCCTCCCCAGTGGATTGGGATATTAGTACGTGAATAACAAGGAGAATGAGTGAATTGAAATATTCCCCTCCTCAGCCCAATGCTGAAAATTAGCTACACACAAGTTGGGGGCAGATTTACCAGATTGCCCCCAATATTGTCAGTGCGCAACAGGGAGCCGGATTGACCATTCACCTTTGTTCCAGTTGAACAGTTTACATGATCATTTTCTTTTTATTTGTCGGTCTCCTGAGAATTAGCCACTTTCAGTGCGATAATTTCTTGTCTGATGCACGGTTGTAAGAGGGTATGAAGAATCTGATCCCACTGGCCATGGCATTAGTCTGATACCCTTGGTTATCATTACTGTTGATCTATTAGAATTGTTGCAGGGTGTTGCTACATGATCATCTTGTCACCCGGCCAGCACAAACAGCCGCCCCCTTAACCCTCGTAAATTTTAAATGAAAGTAATTTCATTGTTATTCTATATTTTCAGTATGTATATTGATTTCTCATTTTAGGCATAATTTTAGAAAAAAGACACCTAAAAAACAAACCAAAGCAATTTTAGAAAAAAAAAACATTCAGTTTTTTTTTTTTTCTCAGTGGTATGAATCAGGTACCTTAAAATTTTTCATACTTCGTGGAAGATAGAATCACTGATTTCTTTCCTGGTACCCATATAAAATATGGGAGGCTTGACCCATAGTTTTTGAGCTGCTGGACTTTGAAGACTATCCATCTTTCTTCAGTGGACCACAATTAATGGTAACCCCTGGAGGTCCTGGGAGATTACTACAGTGAGTGGGATTGGTTGGTACTCAAATTTGTTGCATTGGGTACCAATTACAGCAGCTCCTAATTTTCTTAAATAGTTCGACTCCACTATTTCTGATGGATAACATCATTCTTACAATGTTACTGATTGGTTCAATAAACGGTTTTGATCACCTTTTTAACCAATCGGCGGTGGTAGTTCTTCAGGGGTTTTATTTTTGTAACAAGGGACAGTGGTAATGTTTTGTATTGTAGGAGCTTCTGTCGGTTACCATCAGGTTAAAAGCCTTATGTATAAAGTAAAAAGCAAACCAATTGTCAAAATTTTGCTGTGAGCGTCATGTGAACGTATTTTAGGGATAGGTGACTAGGAATGAACAGGGTATTATAGGTATAGATAGATGGGCCATTGTGTAACCGTGCTCACCTGGGTTAAAAGTTACGACTTCAGTTAATTGCCGGCTAATACATTGATGAATTTCAAACAGACCTTGCAGGAGGACTACCTCAAACAAAATGTGGGTCATGTGGCGGTTTTCAAGGGTCATGTAGGGAGGTCATGATGAGGGGCAAATGGCGTAAGGGTCATGTGGTGGTTCAAAGGCCAAGCAGGGGGGCATGTGGGCGTTAGAAACACCAAGTGGTGTGTATGACACGACTCTTTTTAGAGCCCCAGGGCTGACCTAATTGTTCTTTGCTTGGTTATTTTGTCTGATGAATCAGAAAATTTCGGCAAAATCATAAGCAGTTTGAACTTGTCTGATGGCAAGCATGTTAAAACTCTGATGAATAGCTCATTGGACTTCACATGTGCTAATATACTTATCCTGGGTATGAGGTATGTGGGAATACGTGGGGGGGGGGTTCTCAACTTTTTGGAGAGTGGTACGGATATGTGCTCTCCTGGATTCAAGAATTGAGGGGCTCAGGAGCTGATTTGAGGCCCAAAGAATGGGGTCTCGGAACTGGTTATTCCACAAAATTTCAGTTATAAGCTGCGATTTCCCTCTCTCAATTTACCAGTACTTTTTGACGGGGTTGGGTTTTAAAGAAAAAAATTTGGTTGGAATAGGGCTTTGGACTTTGGAAATAGTAGGGTCTACGGGATCCTGAAAATCTGGTCCTAAAAATGGGGTCTCTGGGAACTAGAAACATAAAAGAAATGAAAGTGAGAGGTCTTATTGGTCTTGGCACATACCCATACTTTCTCCCAACGTGTAGGCTTCCCCCCGGATGGCAAAACAGGACTACTTGAACAGCTGTCTGTTTTGCTTGCCACAATTTCTTGCAGGCTACCATTATGTCCGTGTATATAATCCTTCAGCGATGAGGTGTGAAAAGTTTGTAATAAACAGCATTTATTTGTTAATTGTCCGGCTTCAGAAAACTTTAACTCTTTAATTGGATTTGAAAAGAAAAGAAGAAATAGACCTTATGCTAGAAAAAATTACCGTTTCATCGTTGCAAATGGTGTGTGTTTTGTTGTTGAAGTAGTGCTGGAAGTAGAAGTAGACATTGTTTAATGTCATAAGCTGATTAATCATTATGACCATGATGGGTTGTGAAAAAATGTGCTTGGTCATTTACTAATCAAAAAGTGAATTTATAACAGGCTTTTCATAAGAAGTAGTAACCATCCGATTGTTCTGTTTTATTGTTATTGTGTTTTCGTTTTTCAGATTTAAAGTTAGTTGCAGTTACCCTAACCTGGTTTTGTTAATACCTAGCTTATCTTTGCAACCCAATCTTCACTCACAAAATATTTATACGAAGTAGAAAAAATGGTTTTAAAACAGTGACTTGGTTTTTGGTGCTACATGTACACTAAACAGCTTCTTCGTCATTAGCATGCAATGAACACAGATCGCAAGAAGACTGCTGTCCTGGAGCAACCTTCAATCTTGTACTACTTACATTACAAAAGGAAGGCATTATGCCCATGATATACTAAGCAGTCGCAGCGTTGCATGTGTGGTGCAACTGTAAAATCGCGTGTGAACTGAAAAAACGATCAGCGTTTTTATCGCTTCAAGCATCAAATTAGCTGGGGTTAGCGTTTCTCGAGCAATTGAGTGAAGTCAAACTAGCTTGCGTCAAGTCACTGGGCACGCTTGAGCGACACTCTAGTCGCTTTCACTAATCAGCGAGGAATAGTGTGTCATAAACACGACTACGCTCCTTGCGATTGCTTAGTATATCATGGCATTATCAGGGCTCGTGTGAAAAATGCACAAATTTCCGGGATAGAAATAGCATACTGAATAATTTCCCCCTCTAAGACTGCACAACATTTCCCTCCAAGATTTCATGATTTCCTTTATTCTTATGTATTTCTTTATTTAAGGGTAAAAAAATTTCACTCCAATAGCCAATTCCCAGGAAGTATCCCAAATTCCCTACTTTTTCCAAGGCAGGGGCATTATATGTGACATACAAACATGAAACATGACAACTCTGGTGTTTTATTTCACAGATGGGGAGAGACCCACGAAAATTTAACAAAAATGCCTTTTATAGTGGATTAAAAATTACTTGGGAGGAAGATACGCCACCTCATGGAAGCGCACAAGCTAATGGAGGTTTAGCACATACTTTGACCACAATTTATGCATCGCGAAATGAGGTGCGCGGTTCATCCGGGCTTACCTAGTCACACCCGCTGTGTGTGCAATTGTATGTCCAACAAATTATTCATCAGACTGGCTATAGAAATGATGGGATTCAGCTTGTCACTTGCGTTAAGAACTGAACTGCGACAGGAATTTCCCAATTTACATGATACCCTGTTCGTATAAGTGGAAACATGACCCCATTTCTTTCACTTACATTCTACACATTTTGTTGAGGGAGATGCTCCCCAAGTTGTGGCAAAATACACTGCAGATTATTATAGTATATTTATCTAAGGTTACTTATGACCTTGTCTTTCCTATCATGTTTCATCTATATTAGGAACACACTATTTATAAAGAAAACAAAGCCAACTTCAACAAAATTGAGGGGTGTGTCGTGTATCGCGTTTGTTTCTGTACATTAAGAAATCACTGATAATGTCTTAAAATACTATCTTTAGGCTCTGCTGCTGATTTTTTAGACATGTTGCAAGGTCAACACCCCTTCTTTAAACCCTTTTATGTATCCACATATTTTCAAAACCACATGGTTCACATGAAATATGCAATAAAATATGGGTAAACAAAAAAAGTACTATGACATGCCAGTTTTTCAAAACCATCCTGTTTCATTCAGACATCAAATTGCTCTGTTATTCAGAGGTAGCATTCAAAAGCGTCTGAATTCCAAGGATTTACTTCAATTAACATCTTTCTCTCGTTGATGTGATTCTCTCTGTTTTCCTTGAAAATCAGACTTTGAGCAAGATCAGTCCTCATTGTGAGCGGAGAATGAAGGAGAGAGTAAGACGAAAGAGAAAGAAAGTGGTCGCCGGCACATACGGTTTGTCGGCCAAATATGCCTGAGACTATGTCGCCCGGGGGTGCTGTGACACGGCCGAGACGAATATGAGACAGAAGGTTCTGGTTCTTTCTTAACCATATTATGGTAGGGTAAGATAGCTGAAACGATTGATATGGTTGTGAAATTAGGCCTAAAATTGTCCCGCCATATGTTAAAAGTGGGATATAAAAGGGGTGTGAGATGCAAGAGAACATATTCCAAGCTACAACTTGTGTTCCAAGAACCACATCTTTTTGACTCCATAGCCAAGCACTATCATGAGTATTGTATTGCGCTTTATTCCGTAAGTTTTTAATGTATTACCAAAAGAACAGCTTCGCTGGTGTCTATAGGCGCTTGTGTCTTGTAATCCACCGTCGTGGGTTCACTCTCTAGGCACAAAAAATATTTTATTAATTCCTATATTTTTTGCGTTGAGTCTAGAGTGAGCTAATTGCAACAAAAGATTCATGACGTCAGCGAGTGAAATAGAAAAATAGTGAATAGCTGCCCTAGAGATAATTCAAATGTGTGGTCTGGAATAAGCCTGTGCTATACTGATTACCAACCAAATAGGCGTGATGAATTTATTCGAGTTGTTATCGTTCCGCGCGTAAAGGTCAACCAAATGTAGCAATGTGCCCACAGAATCGCGCACGTTCACGCATAATATACGCACTGCTTCTCTTGCATTGTCTTGCCCCTATATTTTCTAATCAGTTGCGCAGGGTTATGAGGCCCCGCCCTATTGGTGGTTATCAAAAAGTAGTTGAATGAAATCGCAGAAATGCGAATCACAATCAACTTTATTTCCATAATGAAATTAAATAAACAACTTTAAGTATCACAACACAAATGACAGTCTTTGAAACAATAATTATGTAGGAAATCGGCAAAAGGTCAGTAAGGGTCAGAGGCCGAACAACCCCCTAACTTAAAAGGGGGAATATTTTGAAATTGGAATTTTTTTTCCCTGCAAACTTTGTTGTCTTCAAACCTAAGAGTTAAAATAAGGTCTGTTCATACTCAGTACACAAGTACATGTCTGCTGATATGTCAATCCTTTCTGCTGCCGCCACAAATGCAAAACCACTGCAAAATTGGCACGCAATCCAGTTATTGGGTTTAGAGGGACTGCAGTGTCAAGCTGCAGCAACTCACTGAAATCTATGCAGTGAAGTAGAATGGAACATAACATTAACGTGTATAGGGGGGGGGCTGCCATGTGGACCCAGCATTTTGTTTAATGCTAATATTTTTGCCCACGATTTTATGTGAATGGCCTAAATATTCAGTTGGGCATATTTTGGCTGGACAAAATAACCAGGCCACTGGTGTTTTATGCTAATTATGCATTTTGGTGGTGCTATTCAAAATTTATTTTGTCCCTTAAATTCCACTGTAGTAACTTTTTAAATTTTTTATTTTAGCAATGTAAATGTATTTATGTTCTCCTATTAGGTGCCAAATTATAGAGAAAAGTCCTTCAGGAAAGTGTTTTTTTTTTTTTTTTCATTTTCTGGCAACAAGAATTTGGTGCTGCGTCAAAGAATTTTTGGATCAACATTTTGAATCTGTACAACTGATTTTTCATTCCCCCCGTGTTATATGGTCGTGTTGACGTACCTCATCAATGACTATAGTTTGGTAAAAAATTCCAATGGCAAGGTGGTTTTCAGGGGGTCCACATGAGCCTTCCCCCCCAATACACCAATGGGAGTGCACAAGACCTTATACACTTAAGTGTTAACAGACGTGGATCAAATCTGATTCCAGTTGCATGTGTGTTGGTATGAAATTTTAAATGTCACAACAAAGTGATGAGAAATGTGGAACCTAATTGCTGTTTTGAATTTCAGGGTCGTGGGAATCAAAAATGTTTATGAATGTGTGAAACTCTACCATGAAATTACTTTATTCTGTAACTTAGTGAACTCAAGCTGAATCATGAAATGATTTTCCTTGAACTCTCTTAAAGGTCCATGGCCCGATCGCTAATAGCCTCGTCCCCAGAAGCCCAGATTTTACCGGAAGTGGTCAACATTTTGGTATCAGAAGAAAGCTACTATTTTTCTCATTTACCCTGTGAAATCTTAGAACCAAAGGATGTTTGGTTTGGAAGTTATGAGCGAAAATGTGCCCTATTTTGGTCGACCAATATTAATTTTACACAGTACTCCATGGGGCTTACAAAATCACGTTTATAGCTCTCGCATCAAAACGGATTGAAATATCGGCGCGAAACTTTATAGATGGAGTTTTGGAATGAAGGCCAATCTATCAAGATGAAAACTTCATATCCTTAAATCGGGCCATCCTCCTTTAATGATGAATCTTTTGGTGTTTTGTCATTTGCATTATCGTAGGCTATAGGTAATGCCAAAACCACAAGAAACGACAACAGCAGTCGATTTGGCAAGTACATCGAGATTGCATTCGACCCGGAGCACCACATCATCGGCGCCAACATGCGGACATACCTGCTGGAGAAATCGCGCGTCGTCTTCCAGGCCAGTGAGGAGAGGAACTACCATGTATTCTATCAGCTGTGTGCTGCCAGTCATCTACCAGAACTCAAAAACCTCAGACTAGGTAGGACTTTTGAGGGAAAAAATTTTATATTTTCAGGTTGCTGTTCTGTTAAAGGGATTAGCAGCGATTTGCTAATCCGAAATATCGAAAAAAATCTTCAAAATTCATATTTTTATATTTTTGTTACCGGCATGGATATGCGAACATAACCTGCAAGTGGTTGGCTTGAAATCTGTGTATTAAAGACAAAGCAGTATTTTTATCTGGTTCTGTAATTTCTATACGTGCGTATCAAAATTCTGACTTGAGATCAAAAAAGCCTTTTTCGGTGAATATCACAGATTTTTAGCATGATATTGTGCACCGTGATCAATACATTTTGACCACAGACACAAATATTAGTAATCTTTGTTTATTCTGTACTGGTGTAAACCACAATCAGCTGTTTAGTGTAGATTTTGAGATGCCTTCGCTGTATGTCTATTTGCGGGAGACGATATGATAAAATTCCTCAAATACTTCATTTTTTTCACTATTTAGTTGTTTGTTTCTACATTCAAACAGTTATATGGAATTGTACACACTTATCCCTACTTTAAGTTAAAAAATGCATTTCCATGTTTTTTTTTATTCTCTCGCAATATCGCTGCTAATCCCTTTAAGCAATGGGATTGG
The DNA here is from genome assembly GCA_023653785.1 of Ophioderma brevispina. Lineage (NCBI taxonomy): Eukaryota > Metazoa > Echinodermata > Ophiuroidea > Amphilepidida > Ophiodermatidae > Ophioderma > Ophioderma brevispina. Next base: position 144,066 of record JAMKCH010000863.1, on the reverse strand, counting down.
AAATCCAAACTTCTGTATTAGATCTGTGGTGTGTGAAATTAAAACTCAAAACCTGAAGAGAAGGTAGTTCTTTAAGCATATGCAGGAACAGCTCAGGGGTTTAAAGGTCCATGGTTCAATCACTAATAGCCTCTTCCCCAGGGACCCCAGATTTGGGATGAATTTAGTATTCTGCCACCACTTAAAATTCGGCACCTTTAACATGCAGTTTATTCCGTTAACGTTGCCGAATTCGTAGCCTGTGGCAGAATACTAAATTCTTTCCCCAGATTTTACTGGAAGTGGTCAAAATTTTGGTATGGAAAGAAATCTTACCCTATGAAATCTTGGCAAAAGGATGTTTGGTTTGCATGTATGAGCAAAAAAAAATGCCCTATTTTAGTCGACCAATATTAATTTTACACAGTACTCTATGGGGATTACAAAATCACATTTTTAGCTCTCACTTCAAAACTGGTTGAAATGTTGGCGTGAAACTTTACAGATGGGGTTTTGAGGTGAAGGCCATTCTAAGATGAAAAATTTATAGACTTAAATTCGGGTCATTCCTCCTTTAAAGGTAGACTGCAAGACTAAAATAATATATGAAAATAATATAAAATAATATATGTTCCCAGATATTGTCACACATCAGTAACATGTGATCCTAAGTCATAAAATGGAATATATCATAAAATGAAAATTTCTTAGAAGAAAGGAACTTGGGAGGTCTTTGTATTTCATAGGAGTTAGGGGGAGGTATGTGGAGGTTAGTTTGAGTGACCCAAAGCCAAAGCATTTGGGTTATTGTCTGAGGCACTAAGTATGATGCTGCACTCCCGCAATGCTTTTTGTTCAATCTTATACCACAAGCTGTAGGTTACATCTGTGAACTGTAAAAGCCTTCTTTGCAACTAGTGATAAATTTTATTCAAGTAGTGATAAAATCAACACTCGGAGTGAAAATCCATTTACCAAAGTGAGGCTCTCCCATTGTATTCTTAAACTAAACTTGGTATTATGATACAATTTCTATTTCCTTCGGCATGTTCTTGCAATTATGGCTTTAAGGTGAAATGCTGTTACGAGTTATAATAAAATCATAATGCTCCACTTTAGTAATTTTTTTAAGTCTAAAAATTCTTTTTTCTGGTTATGAGAGCTTAAAAACAGCATGTATGTCTAAAATTTTTATTATTATTGAGCTGTAGAACTAAATAGGTCACAGGTCAATACATTTTTGTCCACAGTGAAATTTCACAATTTTTCATTTGAATTGCAGTTCAGCCTCTTAACAAGTTATTAATTTAATATCGGCTGTCTTCATGGAAACTTGAGCCAAACCACAGGGGAAAAGGGTTGAATTTATGTTAAAAAATAATGCAGTTTAGGGAAAAAAGGAAAATAAGAAAAATAAGACTGTTTGTACAATAATCTGTACTTTATATGTAGTAAATAAAGCTCCCAAGTGATTCTCCAATCATGTAGTACTTCAGGTGTTATAAAAGGAAAAAGAAATGGTCACTGCGGCAATAAGTTGAGCAGCTGTAAACGCTTCCTCCCTCTTCTTTTCACACTCAAGCCACTTGTTCCTGTGATGATGCCTAAAGTGCAACATAATATAGACACATTAGGGAATGATATATTTGTGTATAATTAGAGAAGTCCCTATGGCATTAATCTTCAGCTGAAGTAAAAAGAAAATGGAAAGAACACTGCTCTAGCTGCCTTGTGTAAGGTTTAGAAGTGTAGTGTTATAAAATGTTTGCTGAACTCTAGGCTTTGCCTGTGGCTACCTGGATGCAACACACAACAGTGTTTTCAGAGGTCTATTCAATTTTTTGTGTCGCCTGCCTTAAGGCAGGAAGACACATAGGGACCACTTTGTCCACTGCAGTTGATGTCTGTTGTTGTCTGTTGTTGATGTCTGTTGTTGTTGATGTCTGTTGTGAAAAGGGTTAACATTTGCCTGTAATATCAACATACATTGATGGATTTAAACCAAACTTGGGTCACAGGTGCAACATGGCATCCCCCATTTGTCAATGAGGTCAAAGGTCACATACCAAGGTCAAAGGTCATGTGAGGTCAAGTTGTAAGATGGGCTGAAAATGTAAAATTGACCTCATTTGAAAAGTTGAAGTTCAATTGGAACCAAACTTGGTTTATGGAGTTTACATGCAAACCCTCGTTTGTTTATGAGGTCAAAGGTCACATATCAAGGTTAAAGGTCACATATCAAGGTCAAAGGTCACATGAAGCCTATCATTCAGAAACCGTGATGGCAGGCGACACCAGTGGTCCGAGGACTGATGTATTTTTGGTGTTAATCTCAACAACCACTAAGCCAAGATCATGCATGTATGGACATATTTAAATGCATTTGCTGACTTTAGGTTAGTTAGAGCTGTTCGGATTGTTGAATTTTCGTTAAATTTCTCAAAAAAAGAAATGTTTTTGTGAAATAATATGTCCAAAAGAGGCATAATATAAAATTACCTTTTCCTCTGGCCATTTTTAAGCATTTGCAGGACTGACAGAAAATTTTAATTTGCTTGTTGTATTAGATTCATATACTAGTTTTCAGAAATTTGCCAGGATTCTTCTATGAAATTGGATCCAGTGTAAAATGGCAGCCATTTTGACTTGATCTGCACACCTGGCCTCGTTTTCCTTGCTCGGAGAATTACAAACATGTAGTGCGAGCAACAGGATGCCCAAGCAATGCAAAATTGCTGCCAACATCTGTGCACTGGAAATTGCAAAGGTGTGGTCACTGTGTAGTGCGATAAGGCTTTTATGCAAACCGATAAAAATGGCTGCTACATGAACAGTCTGTTTTCAACGATTAATTATTCACTTTTTGTCAACGGTTGTCTGATACTCTGTCACATCACCTCCATTTTGACATATGGTCTCACAAGAGTGTTCAAAGAGCATATGTCAGAGACATGAGGACTTTTCCAGAAAGAAGCGCCCCAAATTTTTTTCGAACCCGTTTTTTTTTTTGCATATTTGGAATGCTTTCCAATGTATTAGATCACACCTGAAGTGAATAAGCCGAAAATGCCTTCTTTATGTAATAAGATAATGATTTAGTATTTTCTGTTGTGCATGACAGAAAATCAAGCATGGTTTTCTATAGGGACGATTACAATAGTCAGGCAAGTTCAAAACAAGGTTTGCAGTTTTCTTTTGTACTTGTTTGTCCACTAAACCTTTGAAACATTCTCAGTAGGTGGTCTACAATCGATCCAGTACAATTTGAGAGAAATTTGTATCCTCAAAAAAATCTCCTGTCACTTTAAGGAATATTTCTTATATCCTAGCTCCCAGACTCACCGTTGAAGCATTTTAACACCATTCACCAATGCAGGCTTAACAGTGAATTTATCAAAATAAGTTCACTAGTTATCAGACAATTACTAGACTCGGTCTAAAAGCTTCTCTCTCTTTGGAGATAATGCCCCTCAAAAATGTTCAGGGAGCATGGAGCATAATAAATATCCTTACGGCTACTTTTTGTGAAAGAACTCAAGGCAGATATTCAATAGTGACTGCCCCACTTACCTGGTACTTCCACTTCCCAAAGGCCCAAAGGAAGCCGAGAATTCCTTGTGGATGTTGTAGACACACATGCACTCATACTCATTTTAGAGAAGCGTGACGCAAGGTTATAATGCACGAATGCTCTCATGCTGATGGGATGGATGATTGCACGCGTCAAAGAAATATTATAAAACTAAACAAAATCCCAAAAAAAGTTTGAAGTGCAGAATGGTGATAGATTTTTGTATAAAAACCTCATCGTTGTATTATAAATTTAATTGATGGAAAATACCTTGGGGTCAAATACTTGTTATGTACTTCCCGTCTTGATTCTCTGGTGGGAAGTACCTTAACAGCGCTATAGATTAGTACAAGCATTATGGTGTTATTGTTAAAAGAAGGCGTTTATAAAGTTGTAAAAGTCATGCATGCCTGCTTGCCACACATAGTAATTTGGACGCTTCACGTAAAAATGCACAAGATTAAAAAGGTATTTTTGTTGATCTTGACTTAATTTAAGTACAACATTGCATTGCGCATTCCCCCTTTCTTTAAGTATATTTTTTTGATTTTGTTGGCACAGTTTTCACATGGAATCATGGATTTTCATCTTCTCATCTCCAAGCCTCCTCCATTCATCACCTATGGGAAAAGGTGTGGCAGTTCTTGAAAAATGACCGCAAGCTTGACAAGAGAGAGAGAGAGGGAGGATCCTAGATCAAATTTTTGGGAGAGGCCTTTTCAATTCACAGACAATGTGGGTGTTGAAATTTTAACTACTTTTTTTCTCTTCTCCACGTAGACAAGGATGTATATTATTAAAGGTCACTAGCCGATCGCTAAAGCCCTCGTCCCCAGAAGCCCCAGTTTTACCGGAGTGGTCAACCTGTTGTGATATCAGAAGAAAGCTACTATTTTGCTCATTTACCCTGTGAAATCTAGATCTAAACTAAATATTTTGGTTGGAAGTTATGAGCAAAGGTTCGTGCCCCTATTTTGTCGACCAATATTATTATACATACTCTATGGTTACACCGCTTTTCCTCTTGTATCAAACGGATTTAAATATCGGCCGAAACTTTACAGACGGTGGTTTGGAGTGAAGGCCAATCTATCAGATGAAAACTTCATCATATCCTTAAATAGAATTCGGGCCACCCCTTTAAAAAAACTCATTCCCAGAGATATGGCCACGCACATTAGTGTTAAAACGAAAACCCATGTGCGCTTAAATATACCCTTCTGATGCTAATCCCTAGAAAAGCGAAGGACACCTTTCGGGGACCTACCACACATATAAATAATACCTATCGCTCCTCACTAAGACCCTACCAACCCTGCAATGATACTTAGATGGCAAGAGCGTCGTGCATGAAATATGAAGGTCGCCCGGTTCTGCTCCGACCAAGCGCATATGTGTTTTCTTTTTTCAACCAACACTAGTTGTGCGCTTGCCTCTCCAGGGAAATATTAACAAGCGAACTCGTATTTACGCGATCGTAAAATATGTCCCCCCGAATATCCGATCACTAAGTGAATGACTATAACTGTACCATTCCACCCTTAATTTTTGCCACCACTAGCATCACAAAATAAGTTGAAAAAAAAATTGTACTTTTTGGTTAAGTAACTCGAGAAATCTTAAAGTTCATCGTGCAAAAATCCCTGAAATTCACCTAAATTTAGGTAAAAATATAATAATGTATTCATTTGGCAACACTATTTTGAAAAAAATCAATGTACAACATTTTAACTTTGGGACCCAAAAGGTCTAAGAAAGGGGAAACGAACCGATTTTAACATATTTCCACATTTTTCCTTCCAAGAATGTCAACAGGCTGGCAACCCCAAGACGACCATTGTAACAACCAACACTAAAAAGAATACTTTCAATGAAAACAATGGGGTACTATGTATGTTATAACCTTTTGTTGTAGTATCTCCCCTCTTTACTTCCCCCCAACCAGCAGTACGCTGATATTTGCATATTAATACCAGCTCATTTGCTATTTAATTTGCCCGAAATAACGCCCAAATTTCTCATCAGTCGAGAACTTCTCAGGCCCACTTTCCCTTCCCAACCAGTTACATCACTATAACGCATACGAACTCCAGAAAACTTGTACACAGCCTTGCGGGAAATTTTTCTAAATTTTGCAAATTAGATACTTAATTTAGCATATTATTATACACCCAAAATCTAAGAAGGTCGAGAACTCATCAACCCGCGTCTTTCCACCAATTTCATCATCGTAGCCCTAACTGAACTCCAGATAAATCGTACACATAGTGGTCATATGTTGACATTTTCGTGCATATGGACCTTTTTTGGGCCTTGACCTTTTCCCCCCCACCCCCTACAGACCCAAGGGAGGACCCTGGGGGTATGTATTCGTGGTTTAGTAGGGGTTTCCCCTCCTACATTGCCCCCACCCAAGTTTGGCTACTCTAGCTCATCCAGAAAAAAGAAGATATGCCAAATTTCCAGGGTTAACATTTTTATCAGACATACGGACATCCACTACGGACATACGGACGGAGCCCTTTTTATAGTCCCCTCCGAACTTCGTTCGGCGGTGACAATAAATACTACAAGTGTGGGTGTTGTCCTTTTCAAGACTCACTGGCCCCCACCTTGGCCTTAAAGGGACACAAGCACATATCCATCAAAAATCTAAAATAGCTGAAATGGTTACGTGGGACTGCATTGATCCTCAAGACCGTTTTTACCAAGGAATATTAAAATGCCACCAAGAATGGACATGGCATTGCCGCGGAGAATTTTCCCTCCCAATTTTTAGGCTCAGAATAGTAGTATGCAGAGCTATTGTTATGGCATGTGTTGACTCTATCTATCACTCTATCCTTCTGTGTCACACTTGCCATAATGCGTCTTGTTGCCAAACGCTTGGGCCAATATTGCAGCGAAATCGGTCAGAATAATCATTGACCCAAGCCCCATGTGGGTTGTTCACAGGGTTTGGGTCAAAGGTCCCGTGGGCCGATTAAAGGGGCATTCTGGAAAATCGATAAATTCCTTCTTGTGCCACAATCAATTGTTATAATCCTGACTTGGTTAGAAAACCGCTGACGCAAGGTCCATATGGGGTGTTTCCACCATATTTGGGTCAAGGTCACACAGAGCCCAATGAAAGGGGCATCATTGGAAATCTATAAAGTTCCCTTCTTGTGCCACAACTCAATTGCTTATAATCACTAGACTTGGTCCAGAAGAACTGCTGAACCCAGGCCCATGTGGGGTGTTTACAGATTGGGTCAAGGTCACGTCCACGGGCCGATTAAAGGGGCATTCTTTGAAAAATCTATAAATCCTTGGTGCCAAAATCAATTGTTATAATCACTAGACGTGAGTTAGAAGAAACTGCTGACCCAAGGTCCATTATGGGGTGTTCACAGATTGCGGTCAAAGGTTCATGTGGGCCAATAAAGGGGCATTCTTGAAAATCTAGAAATTCCTTCTGTCCACAAATCAATTGCTATAATCATCAACAATGTGACCTCAAAAGAACCAATGACCCAAGGGCCATAGGGCCATATAGGGTGTTTCAAAGATTTGGGTGAAAGGTCATGTGGGCCGATTAAAGGGGCATTCCTTGATGATATGGAGGACATGAGGGCCTACTACTAAATAGTAGGCCCGTGGTCTCAAGATCATTGGGGGAAATAGTTCTCACCATCTCCCTCATGAGGCAGTCTAATATTTGTATACTATAATGCCAAACCAGGGGGGTGCTTGCTACTCCTAAACGTCTCTTAACTATGGCTCATGTGTGGAGCTTTTCAGGATTAATATCGCCACAATGGAAAAATGTTTGTGACCCCCGGCGGGTGGTGTCAAATAAAAGAGAGGGAAATAAAAAATACTATACCAAAATTTTGTAAAAAACCGGGGTGCTACTCCTAAACGTCTTTTATTATGGACCTCCTGTGGTGGGGACTTTTCAAGATTAAATCTCCACAATGGAAATAAAGAAATAAAGAATACTATAAATACAAAGCCGGGGGTGCTACTCCTAACCGTCACTTACTTGTGCTCATGTGGGGGACTTTTCACGATTAATGTCCACCAATGGAAATGTTGTGACCCCTGGGTGTTGTCAAATAAAAGAGGGGAAAAAGAATAAAGAATACTATCAAGGTAAAACTGGGGTTGCTACTCTCCTAAATGCTCTTACTTATTATGTGGGGGACTTTCAAGATTAATATCTACACATTAGAAAGGTTGTGACCCACGGGTGGTGTGCCAATATATAAACTGCTGAGATACAGCACCATTGGTGCTTGTTTAATTCCCCGACCCCAAGAAAAATGATAGTGATTGGGGCCCAAAAATCACCAAATTTGGCAAAATTCAGCTAATTTTGGTCAAAATTGAGTTTTCCTCCAAAAATTCCCTTTTGCCCACCAAAATTTTACTTTGCTTCCCCCCCCCCCACGTTTGCATTCACAACTCTCCCCAGAAAATGAAGTCTGGTGCTGCCACTGAGAAGGGGCCCCTAGTTGCAAGTGAAAGTGAGTTGGTCTATCATTTTTTTCCCCCTCATTTTCAGTCAAAAGATTTTCATTTACATAGTTTAATTTTACATACTACCTATTAAATCGAGCAACCTATTAGGCAAATGATAAAACCTAAAAAGCTGGTCACGGACAAGTCTGAAGGGTTCCAGGGAAATTGTAAACAAATGTGCATTTTCTAGCTTTTTCAAGTTGTACCTTTTACACCTGTGACGGGGCGGGAAATCCTAAAGTTCTCCGTGTCCAAATGTGTAGTTACTGTTTTCAGCCTATAAATAGATAGGCTTTTCCCATTCAAGTAGAAGATTTTTGTCAAGGCAGCCACTAAATCGAAACTAGTCTGGTATCTTGTTCAATTCTTGGAAAATCCACAGTTATGCAAGTATTGAATTTGCTGGTGCTTTCTATGTTACCACCTTTTGAAATTTTGAGTTCAAAATTGGTTTTTTGGGGTTACTTTTTGTATTTTTTTGTTCCTGATTCCAGGTGACACCCCCCTATTAGTAGGCATTTTTTGGCAAGGCTTCACTTGTCCTAGCTGTTATATGTTAAAATGCTACCCTTGATGCATTTGCGGTCTAATGTTGACCTTAGTTGTGTTTGTCAGTGTGCTAGCATGTTTAGCTAGGGGTCACAGACTAAGCAGGGACATCATTCCATGTCTGTTTGGTGTAACCACACTCAGTACCTTGGTAGTGTACATTAATTTTGCAATATGATAGGACATCGTAGTTTTAAGATGATAGGGATAACATTAGTATAAGTAACATTTCTGTAATGAGTAACTTTCAAAAAATGTTATATGTCTCCGAAGGTAAACTGTGTATTTTCTATAATAAGCCCAGTGCATTCCAAAAAAAAACTCATATCAATAGAATTTGGATACTAAGTGACTGCTCATAGTATAATATCTCTACCCCTGTAAAAATCCAAATTATTTCTTTCTCAATTTAAAATGTCGGATTTCCATGGGTGTGTGTGTGTGTGGTGTGTATGGGTCTGTCCGTGTATATGTGTCCATATCTATGCCTGTCGTTGGCCCGTCTTTTGGCTGTCATCATGTGTGTGTAGTGTGTCATATGTTGGTGCCTACAAGTGTGTTTGTGTGTTGTAAACAAATGTCAAAGATAAGAAGAATTACACAATTGAACAAATCTGTGTGCTCAGAGCAAGACCAAGAAACCAATTTGTGTGTATGTGTGGGGGTTGTGTATGTATGTATGTACGTATGTAGGTGTAGTATTATGGATGTTGTGTGTGATCACTAAGAATTAACAACTTGAACAAATGTTTGCTCATGTTAGCAATCAAAAAGAAACCAATTTGTATGTATGTATGGGCATGCATGTTTTTATGTGCGTATGTATGTAAGTATGTATGTGTGTATGTGTGTGTGCATGCATGCGTGTTGTATGTGTAGCATGTATGCTAATTAAAACGAATTATGGACTTTTGAAAAGTGTTCCTTTGTCCTCCACTTTAACTTTTTGTTAAAACTATATTATTATAGCAAAGAGTGAATACTTGGGTTAATAGTTTTTTTGGACATATTTATTTATAGTGTTTAAAAACAGATGTTTGGTCTTTAGCGGTCCGGATTTTGGTTAAAATGTTGCAATTTGTTCTCTCCTGCCCAAGGTTCTTGACCATTCAACCAAATTAGGTCAGAAGAACTTGGGTCCACGGTTCATTAGGGTGTTTCTCACAGATTGGGCCCAATTAACACTTAAGTGTTATGGGGGGGTGCACATGTGGTACCAAACATTTGGTTTTCTGTTTGCCATTTTTTAAGGGTCAATCATTTTTGCCCAAATTTGTATGCAATTGCCTAAAATATCAGTTTGCCGCATATTGTTTGGTGGCAAAAAAATTCAAATCGGGCCATGGCGTTATATTATGCTAATATTTGGCGGCACTTTTCAAAAGTTGTTTTGGCCTGAAATCATACTCGAGTAACTTAAAAAAAAAATCGCAATGTAAATGTATGTGTTTCCTATTAGGAACCAAATTTTATGGAAAAAGTCCTTCAGGAAAGTGGTGTTTCTTTGTTTTGGGGGAGATTGGGTGCGTGGTGCAAAAATTGATTTTCAGTAGCTTTCATTCCAATGTTTTATGGTTTTTGGGGATGATATATGATACCCACGATTCACACAAGGTCAGTTCAGTCAATTTATGTACACGTACAATCCACTGAAACTGTGTCCTTGGTGGATGAGGATGAGGCCAACTCATAGTGAGAGGGGTCAAAGCTCAGGTGTGCCAAGTAAAGGGGGATTTTGGCAGTTTTGTAAACTTAATTGTTTCTCTTCTGCCTAAACCATTGACCGATTGCAGCATAGCTTGGTCAGAAAAAGCCATAACTCATGGGTGTGTTCAGAAAATGACACCCATTGACCACCTTATGACCTTTTAAAACCCCATATACAATGTTACATATTTTGTGATCACAAAGAGGGGCAATACTTTTGGTTTGAGAACCACCATGTTTTTTATTACCAAAATTTTTATACCAAGTGTATTTGGGTATCATAGTATTCCATTGTACGTAAAGTAAGGTTGTCCCCCCCAAAACTATTTCTCTTGAATACCATAATCTTGACACGATTGACGACTTTACACGTCTCGCCCATTGCACACGACTGATATCCGCACTGCGGTAGCTGTCCGCCCCTGTCTAACCTTATGGTGTACCTTAAGATTGTTAAAAATATATAAGGATTGGGGGGCTTCGAACGGTGCGTGTTTTCTCCTGTTTGCATTATTCGCCGTCGGCCAATCCGGCTGGCCTAGCTGCACCGCGTGACTAGATCTCGTCCGCCATTGCACCGAAGGTGAATATTGCAATCAACATCCCCCAGGATTTGTGAAGGAGGAAATTTTATATTTTGTGCCTTTTGAGGAGGAAGGAAGAGAACGGCGGGTCCTGTTGACCGAAGAGGTGTGGCAAGTACCATCGTTTCAACCATTAGGCCTGACCTGAAATTTTCTAGAAATTAGAAATTAGTTTTGAGAATGAAAGTGAGGAATTCAGAAACGAAAAGCATGTGGCATTGTCGTGTAGTTTACAGTAAATTTTCCTGAGTTAACCGGACTCAGTCCAAAATTTTCCAAAATAGTTTTTTTAGCGCATGCTTCTATAATAATCTGAATCCTGTGGAAAGTGTGTTGTACTGAAGCTCCCTCGGTGTAGGTGTAGTCGCCGCGAATGGTTGGATTGAATAGCTTTTGTCATGTATATTTTCAGGCATTTTCATGTATAATGTATGTAGCTGCATTGCGGAAAGGAGTCATGTGATTCAGGTCACTGCGTAATTTCCGATCCAATTGTAATTCCACTGTTTATATGATAGGGTAATACTGCTAACTGAGATCCATGACCTTCTTGCGGATATTTTATAGTACAGTCGCTGTTAAAGCTGGGCGTTAATTTTGAGCAGCGTTACGAGTTAGTTATTCTTGCGATTCAAATTGGCTGCGTGGGCTGCAATTCAGTCATTTGTCCCTTTTCCATTGTGGAGTGTCACCATTTTGTGATCGTGATGAAAATAGCCTCGTTACCACTGATGCGAGCGGTGGAGCTGCGCTTGTTGTTAGCTATGCGTAGGGAACTTGGAACTAGGGCATTGTGTGAGGATCCTGTTTGTTTACAAATTGCAAGGTTCCTTAGCCTTGGACGTGTGAGATTGAGACTCGCGGCGGGGGGGGATGAATTCATCACTACACTTACGGGTGATTGTCTAGTGCATATTGGTGGAGCGTTATAATTCGGGATCACAGCGGCGGTTGTATGTTCGTGTTGTTTGTAGGTAAAATGTTATTTTTAAATTATTTTGTATGGACGATGGATACGGAATACTTTGGTGTCACCGAAGTTATTTCTACTCGCACCCCGACACACTAGTTAGGGCTTGGTTCCCATTATTTTATATTCATCCAGTCGATTGTTTTCTTGTGTACTTCACCCCCCTTTATTGTTTTGGGGTCTGGTGGCCTGAGACAAATAAGGATGTGATTTTGATTTTATTTATCTCTCACCCCCCAGGTAGAGTAGGGAATATTGTGTCGGAGTGCTTGCGATTATAAAATTTTGTAAGTGTGCTTTATAATAAAGACGGACTACATGACTTAGGTAATAGTGGTGAATCCGGGTAACTGATAGATGACAGACAGATGACACATGGTTGGTTTTATATTTTTGATACAAATTGGGGTTTGGAACATGCTCTCTCTCTCCATGTAAATATTATATAGTATTGATTACTTTTGGGATTTATATTCCAAAAAATCACGCAGCATATTTTTGTATCTTTGTATACTCATTGCCAAAAAATTACATGCCAAACAGTAATGACTGTCCACAAGTATTTTGGATACAGGTTTTATATTACATAATGTCTTTCTATACATTTTGACATTTAGGGACCGTCAGATTTTGATGTATGGGCCTACCAAAATTTTTAGGCCTGTGATGTGTATAGTTGATAAAGACTAGTGTGATTGTTAATATTTTAAAAAGCTTTTGCTCATAACATGGAGGTGCTGTGCTGTCATTTACGGAAAATGGCCGTCCAGACATTAGTCTATATTTTTATATTAAAAATTTTACTGTGTGCTACTATATATTATGCAACTTATGGAAGGTGAAGATTTAACATATGTCGTCGTGGACTCCTGTCCAGTTCTTCCTCCCTTGAGGAAAAGGAACAGTGTAGCAGGTACTTGTGTGATTTGTAAACACACTTGTATTAAGTTTGTATATGGTATCAGGTATTATTTATGCATGAGGACACCCAGTATGTATACATTCTTGTTTAGGAGGTGGTCAACAAAAAATAATGATAGAAATTTATTACCCAAATTCCCATGATGCAGTGCCGTTTTACTTAGCAGAGTATAGGACGTGGACATTTTTTTAGTATGTTAAATTATGAAGATGTTCATTGCTTTCAGATTGTGATTTCTATCATGTTATGGTCGCCCATGTCCATTCAAAAATCATGATTTTGAATAATTTGGAATATTTTACCACTAGTGACAGTGTGCTGTCATTGTTCTGGACTCACTGCACGGTTGCAAAATTTAGGGAGAGTGTTCATAAATTATTGATGTGGTTTGTCTCAGACTTGTAAATGAGTTAATCTATAATGATTAAACTTAATCAAATTAGAGTAGGACTCAAGCATGGCTCTGTGGAGAAAGATTAAAAAAAAGTAGCAGGACACTGGTGCTGAGTTGAACCATGTGCTTCATAGGATGGTGAGGTGCGGGCTTATTGTCTTTCACATGTGAACAATCAGGGAAGGCATTGTTAATAGTGTTTTATAACCCTTTTAGGATGTTTCGGAAGTGCTCATTCATTAGTATAGACATGATAATATTTAGTTGGCTTTTGTGCTTAGACGTGACTCGTGCATGATCATGTACTCCCCTAGTTTGTGTGGTGTTATACATACAGTTTATGGTGCGTGTAATTACAAGTATGGTCACATTCTTTTGTCCCTGTTGTTTGTAGCCTGTAGGCAAGATTATATTGAGGCCCATGGTCAACTTAAAATAAATGAGGAATACTAAAAATAGAATTATACGCTTCGGTATATTAGGCTTGATGACATCCCTCATATGCTGTGCAAATTTTTGGAGTAAGCATTATATTTTGCGATGGGTATGTGCGATGAGTAGGGTGCGACCCAACCCTGCAGTATAGTGATGCATGATGTTTATTTGCCGGGCGTGTGAGTATATGGACGAGCTCCTCAATGCTCCACACATTTTAGTAAGTAATTGGATTCTGAATTTAGGAGTTCACCCTCTTTGAGCCATGGTTGTTGTGTGAACTACCGTTTTGTCGGCCATTGTTTAGGTGTTACCGGCGCCGTGCGTGGCTGCGGTTGTAGTTGCGTGATTTACGTGCAGTCATTATAGTAATTTATGTATCCTTTCTGATAAGTTTGGTGAAATGATAGTGTATGCAAAAACATTGTTTGCCAATTTGCATGTAATTTTTTCTGCTGATTTATTAGTGAGGGAATGTAATTTATGTCAGTGAGAGTAAAAAATAAGGTGTACTGCCACCACTGGTGATAGACTTATTTATTGTTCAGGTATTGTGTAATGACGTGTATAATGACCTCACAGTGAGGGATGATTGGGTGTAGGTTAGGTAGATGTCCATGAATCATGAGTGGTATAGTGTACGTGGTGATATATATCTTATATATATATCTTCGTAATTCTATGGATCGGAATGCGGCAGCTGACTGTGTTAACAGGTGAAAGTGGAAGGATGATCGTGTGTACTTGGATGGCGGTCCTGCACTATTCAGCTATCCAATCGGAGGTTAAGTAAAGAAAGTGTAGTCGAGGTTTTTTATGAGTTAGCGGGAAGGTGTATTGAATGGAGTAAGAGGAGGAGGTTATATTTAAAAAGGGGATGAGGGGAAATTGTAGGGGAATGAGGGGGAAAGAATGAGTGTGGTAATGATATGAGTAGAGGGAGTGAGAGTCGTTCACGATTTTGCTGAGGAGGAAAAATCAGCGAGTATAGCTGGGCGGGGAAAAATTCAGCGAGGTATAGTGAGGAGGATAAGCGAATAAGGCTGTAGGGAAAAGGTAGGATTGGAATAAGGTTGAGGAGAGTGTGTGATGAGGTGTGAGTGCTTGAGGAGAGAGTGGGAGGAGTTGTGATTGAGGCGTGTTGTGGTGAAAGACAGTTTGTGGAGTTATGGAAGGAGTGATGAGATAGATTCTTTTGAAGCGAGGCGATTAGTGTGTGATAGTTGTGATAGGTTCTAACGCGGTGGGTTTTAGGTACGGAAAAGAGGTCGTCGTAGAGTATACCTGGTCTATTACTTTTAATTTATATGTATGTAAAATCTGTGTATTCGGGTTAGCTCAAATTATATTTATACTGACACAATTTTTTCCCATTTTTCTTTCCTAAAATAATGCACGAAGGGGTGGTCCCAAGCCTTAGATAGTTTGTACATCTTAAAGGTATTCACAATAAACCAGAGGCATCAATGATGAGAAGCATATCAAGTTCTGATTTCAAAGAGGACAAGGTTTTTGTGAACAACCCTGGACTTTACGTACAATGGGAATTACTATGATAAACAATAAACTTGCGTTATAAAAAAATTTTTGGTTAATTAAAAAACATGGTGTTTTCTCAAAACCAAACGTATTGCCCCTCTTTGTGATCACAAAATATGTAACATTGTAGGGATGGGGTTGTAACCGAAAATTGCACCGAAGGAGAGAATTACTAGTGAACACAAATTGCACTGAAGAGAGCGATTTACGAGGTTATACTCAAAAAATCGTGCCTAAGAGTGTGTGATTGTGCCTAAATTGCGCCAGGAGAGAGGATTGTGTCATTACACTAAAGGAGTGTTAAACAATTTGTTGAGTCGAGCACGAGAGTATGGCAAGAAATAGTGTGGGTCAAAAAAAATTCTGTCGACACAAAATTCTGTCGACACCAAAAGTAGTATTCCGACACCAAAAATCTTGTCGACACTGCAAAAATGTTGTCTTGGACAAAAATCTTCTGTCGACAAGCTGGCGACATAGATTAGGTAGAGGTCGTCGACAAGCTGTAGACATAGGTTAGGTAGAGGTCGTCGACAAAGCTGTCGACATAGGGTGGGATAGAGGTTGTCGAAATGGGTTGTAGAGGTTGTCGAGATTAGGGGTCGGCCAAACGGCGGCACAGATTTGGTAGAGGTGTCGACGAACTGTCGACATTTGGATTTTTGTAAATGAAACAGTTGATCTACATCTAATCTTTGTCATAACAATGTAACAAAGCTGAATAACTCAGTTATGAGCGACAGAGCTACCCGGAAAAACTGTCTACCACCCCTCTTCTTTTTTGTGCTCCGAGCCAGTCCCATACAGGAAGTTCATGCCCTCCTAAACTTACCCGGGGTGTTTTTGGATGCGCCAAAAGCCAACCAGTCCCACCTACCACAAAAGCATTGGGTTGGAGGGGCGGTCGAGTTACACCCACCCACCCGTATCCTCCCGCTACACCCTAATACCTATGAATAAAACAACCCGGAGTGTTTTATTGCAAAATTCACACACAAAGAAATGTTTTAGGCTTATTCATGTCTGGTGAGGGTTAACACATAAACAGCAAAACCTCAGTTTTTGACTAAAATAGAGTCTACCCCAATGTAAAATGTACAGGTATCCCCTTTTTACTCTACCCCCCAGTCTCTCTGATGCAGATAGGTCTAGACGGCATTGTGTCTTGTCACCATTTCCCGACCCGTCCCATAATGAATTTGATTGTCGTTATTCGACACCTTTACGCCTCATGTATTTGCCTGGGGATCTCTGAGAGGTAGCAGCCTGTCTTTTCCACTACGAATCACATTGCTGTAGCCGTGCGTCATTGTGTGACGTGTTCGTTGACATGATGATGACAAATAATGATTGGTTTTGAGGGGGCTTCAAGTTCACATATGCCAGATTTAATCACTTGAGAATTGGTCTAGAACCCTGCACATATTATCTTAAGGTGTACATGTCATATCTTATGCGTGTCCCTCAGGACTGACGACTGATGTAATGATGACTAGAACCATTTTAAAGTAACATTATATCCCAATTATTTATTGGGGTTTTAAATTCCTTATCTTTTCGAAGGTGTTTTATGTTGCTAAAAGTAGTACAAAAGTTCTCCTTCTTTTGTATAAGCTTACATGCAGTGGGCTTGTTAGGATGGAGCCTGATCCAAATACCTATTGTGGTCTACTCAAACTCACTTGTCCAAATCCACCACACTCGCATATTCCTGTAGATCACCCCCCAGCAATATCCATTGAGTCCAATCCATATTGGTCCAACCCCCCATTTGTGTCCAACCCCCATGTGGTGTTCCAATCCCCATTTGTTCCAATTCCTCATTTGGTCCAATCCATATTTGGTTCAATCCATATTTGGTCCAATCCATATTTGGTTCAATCCATATTTGGTCCAATCCATATTTGGTCCAATCCCCATTTGGTCCAATCCCCATTTGGTCCAATCCCCATTTGGTCCAATCCCCATTTGGTCCAATCCCCATTTGGTCCAATCCCCATTTGGTCCAATCCCCATTTGGTCCATTCCCCATATGGTCAATTCCCCATTTGGTCCATTCCCCATTTGGTCCATTTCCTGTTTGGTCCCATTTCCTGTTTGGTCCATTTCCCATTTGGTCCAACCCCCATTTGGTCCAGTCCCCATTTGGTCCAGTCCCCATTTGGTCCAGTCCCCATTTGGTCCAATCCCCATTTGGTCCAATCCCCATTTGGCCTTGTCTTCATTTGGTCCAATCCCCATTTGGCCCAATCCCCATCTGATCCAATCTCAATTTATTCTGTTGCTCTTTGAGACAAAAAAGGAATTGGACCAAATGGAAATTTTCCCAAGTTGGAATTGAAAACAATGGAATTAGATCAAGTGAGGTTGGGCCAGTTTGGATACCACACAAACATGGTTATATTACAACTGCAAACGTGATACAAGTAAAACTTGAATGAAATTTTGGAATTCAACATAAAAATCACATACTGAAATCAGGAAAAAAAAAAAAAAAAAAAACCCATTTGGTCCATTCCCCATTTGGTCCATTTCCTGTTTGGTCCCATTTCCTGTTTGGTCCATTTCCCATTTGGTCCAACCCCCATTTGGTCCAGTCCCCATTTGGTCCAGTCCCCATTTGGTCCAATCCCCATTTGGTCCAATCCCCATTTGGCCTTATCTTCATTTGGTCCAATCCCCATTTGGCCCAATCCCCATCTGATCCAATCTCAATTTATTCTGTTGCTCTTTGAGACAAAAAAGGAATTGGACCAAATGGAAATTTTCCCAAGTTGGAATTGAAAACAATGGAATTAGATCAAGTGAGGTTGGGCCAGTTTGGATACCACACAAACATGGTTATATTACAACTGCAAACGTGATACAAGTAAAACTTGAATGAAATTTTGGAATTCAACATAAAAATCACATACTGAAATCAGGGAGTCGGCAACTCACCCCATTTGGCTAAAGCCTGTATGCCTCTTCTGATAAAACAGAGGGCATCGGGTAGATAAAATGCTAGAATTATTGATTTTTTTAGGTCGCAACAGATGCCTATGTCATGCTGAAAACCCAAGTCCTCCATAATATGGTATAAAAGACAAATATCTCCATCTTATGTCTGGTTAGCTGTTGTTAATTGTTGATCAAGATATCCATTTAAGGGCAGTTTTAATGTGAAAGCTTGCACAACCAGTGCATCACAAGGCATTATGCAAGTTCACTTATTTTGGCCTAAAGGTTGCATTTTCTTATTAAATATAGTTAGTTTGAGGTAATAAATTAAAAATAAAGGGTGTGCCATATCATTTATGAGCTCATAATGTTTCATCGGCCAGAAAAAATCGAAATAATGAGAAGAGAATATTTAGAAGCTATGATCTATTCGAGTCAATCAACAAAACATGGCCAATGGCCCTCTGATTTTAATCTAATACCACAGTGCAATAAAATAGCGTGTGATAGCACCCGCGGACACAAAAATGGGATGACACAGCAATGGGTCCATTCCAGTGAAAATTTGCATAGGCGTGGTGCAGTTTTTTAAGGGGATGACCCCTTGTAGTTAAGAATATAAAGTTTTCAGCGGTTAATCAGAATGCCCCACTCCCAAACCCCCATCTGCAAGTTCGCGCCGATATTTCAATCCGTTTTGTTGTGAGAGCCAAAACCTGATTTTGTAAAGCCCCTGGAGTACTGTGTAAAATGAATATTGGTCGACCACAATAGGGACTAATGTTTTGCTCTTTACTTTACACCAAATACCTTTTATCCATAAGACTTCACAGGTAAATGAGAAAAATTAGCTTTCTTTAGATACCAAATTTCGACCACTTCCGTAAAATCTGAGGTTCTGGGGACGCGGCATCATGATCGGACCATGGACCTTTAAATGCCATTATCCATTTAATAGCCGATGTTAAATCAACTGATGACCACCTGCAGTGAAACCAGATAAAAATGGTAATTCTAAATACTGTATAGTAGAAAATTACTGATGTTTTTCAGCTGTTGACGTAATAGTCCGCTTTCTACGGGGTTGTTTCAACCATTTAAACATGGTAACCTAGGGAGTAAAAAATTGCAGACGTTTAAATTTTGCATTTCAATGGTGCTGTGAGAGTGGAAAAAGAAGTGGTAGGAACTTGCTATAAGTACATTGAATCATGGAATATTCTTCATATTAATTTGAAATACAGCCTGATCATAATTTGTTGGACAGAATGAACTAAGCTGCATAGAGGTGTAGAGCTATGAGGAAGATTGCTCTCACTTCGTATGTGTAATTGGTACCGCCAAACTACCACATATCAAGATACATTTACATGAGGTGTGCGTATCTCTGTCCAAGTAATTTTAATCCAACTGTACTCCCCTAAGGATTAGATGAGTTTTAAGATTCTTGTCACATAGTCTGGGGGGGGGGACTCTTGGAATTATAAGAAATTGGCAAATTATGGAGGCATCATGGAATTTTTGATTTTTTTTTTGTGCATTAAGTGGACAGATCTCCAAATTCATGCAATATGGTTTGGAAAAATTTTGTAACAAGGCTCTTTGTGGTGTTTAAGTGATGTTTGTAAACTGAATCCCATATGAAATTGTTTATGGAAGTGTTCTTGGAACTTAAAAATACCAGATTTTTAGTCAACCAGAAAAGTAAGAAAGTCTTTTAACTGTTTTCCTGCAAAATAATTAATCAACCAATATACTAAACTGCCTTTTGGGATGGAATTATACGATGGACTTCCTCACATGTGACTCCAAACGTTTTACCCACAAAGTCGGCTTCTTCTTTGTATTCAGTGATTTAATGTATAATTGCCCTTGACCAGTGTTGCTAACTTTTTGTACAATAGCTTGCCTTGTTTTCAAGATACAGCATAGAAAATGCATTCAAACAAACAGTGGGTCGATTTTCTTCAATGGGATGGCCTAATTAAGTACCTATATAAAGTTCTGATTTTGATAGAATGGCCTTCACCCCAAAACCCCATCTGTAAAGTTTTGTGCTGATATTTAAATCCGTTTTGATTTGAGATCTAGAAACTTAATTTTGTAAACCCCGTAGAGTACTCTGTAAAATTGATATTGGTCAACCAAAATGGAGTACATTTTTGCTCATAAAGATTTCACAGGGTAAATGAGAAAAATAGTAGCTTTCTTCAGACACCAAAATTTTGATCACTTGCAGAAAAATCTAGGGTTCTGGGGACAAGGCTATTAGCAATCAGGCCATGGCTCTTTAACATATGTTAAAAATCAACATTTTTCATCATAGGTAATCTCAACTTGTTATATTTTTAATGGAAATTTGACCTTTCATTTATTTGTTAATTCACAGGTCATCCAGATGAGTTCTTCTATACAAATCAAGGCGAAGCACCCACCGTGGATGGCATCGATGATAGCCAGCTGTTTCTAGATCTACGAGATGCTATGACATTATTAAGTAAGTGCTAACCAGATTGTGACTTGTGGAATTAAAGGCTGACTCAGAGATTTCAAAATATTATTTTTTTGTGTGTAGTAATTCAAAAATAATCATCTAAAACTAAAGATAGTGACCTAAAATGCTTAATTCCTAAGTTAGAGATGAATCGGATTTTCCATTTTCATGCCGTAAACATTCATGCACAGTACAACGGTGCCATAGGATACCGTGTATAACAAAAATTCCGGATCCGGAATTTTATAACAAATTTGTGATTTTCTATATGAAAGACTTCGATTTGAACTTAGTTATTTCACACAATGATTATTGTATGGACAAGCATTATTGTATATGCAAAAAACATGATTTATTTGAAAATTGAGTGCGCCCTCATCGGGAAATCTCTGATTCAGCCTTTAACTGTTCACACAATGATTATTGTATGGACAAGCATTATGTATATGCAAAAAACATGATTTGAAAATTTAGTGCGCCCTCATTGGGAAATCTCTGACTCAGCCTTTAAGGATGGTCCTATAGGTAACTGAAAAGAAACTAAATAGGCTTAAAATTATTCTTGTCAACTGGTGGGCATAATAAAGCAAAAGAAAACCAATAGAAGGTGTCTAAATTGTCTTTTCAAGAGATTTCAGTTCTTGGATAAACAAAAATTGTAAAATACAAGGGTTTTCATATTTGTTTCAGAAAAATAATATATCCATTTTATCCCCGACACTTTAGCAGAAGGGGGATTTGGTCATTGCAAAATCTGTCGAAGGCGGCAGCGGCATCTGTCTGTTGTCTCTGCCTGTAACCGCCAGACCCCTGATACGATCGAGATGACACTTTCACCACAGGATCTTAGTTTCTACGGCTACTTGAGCTGTAACCTACAGGTTCTGTAGACCAAAGGTCAACGGTCATCCCAGTTGTTTATTTCGGATTTCTCTATTGCTCTAATAATATTGCCCCAGAAAACGTGCAAACTCAAACTCTCCGCTTTTTGCAAGTTCCTGCTGTTAATAATTAATGCCCCAGAAATACTGTGCAAAAGTATATCTTAAACGTTTCTCACTCTGCTTTTTTTCAAAATAACTACAAAGGTGACCTTCTAACAGATCTCAATCTCCAAATATTGAGACAAAACTTGGTGTGTGGTTATTGGTAATGCAAGTAATAACCCATGCACTTTTTCTTCAGTATTGTGCATACTAAAGCTTTTGCAATATTTGCTCTGATTGGCTTTTTTAACTACCACAGGTGAACTTGTTACTACTGTCCATTCAATAGCTTAGAGACCTCGGTGTTTTATTAATATTAGAAGGGAAGATTGTATGTGGAAATTGTGAAAGAAAAGTTTTGTATTCAACACGCCAATTACCCACAATTTTAAATTTTCAAAACATATGATGAAGTTTACCTCAATCTATTGATTGACCCTTTCTCCTCAAAGTTCAATGACCTGTGTCCCAACTTCCCTGGTATCATTAACACATACGTGTAAGGTGGGCTTTGGTATTATCACATATGAGGTAGGAAGGGACTATTGATGTAGCGATACCACTGCGATCAATACTCGGTGGACCAGAAGACCTTGGTCGGACAGTGACTCTTGCACATATGTGGTCATCTTCTCCTAAAAAGGACATAATACAAAGAATGTATTGTATTTGTAATTTCTTTGAAAGTTTAATTGACATATTTTCACGCCCGGAAGAATCCCGGGCCGAAGTAAATATACCTATTTATACATTACAAGCATTGTCATAGAGATTTAACCGATATTTTATCGACATCGGATCTGGCGGCCGATTTGCTAAATCGGCAAAGGATCAGATTCGTCAAAATATGTCGAGCTTGCGATCCTCACCGATATTAGTGAAATGAAGAAAGGGACAAAGTATAATGGGAATGTTACCAGTTTTTTAAGTTGGGAAAACGAGTTGATCAACTGATTTACTATTGTAGTTAGTCTCATCATCTCATCAATTATAAAACTCTTAGCCTACATGAAGAAAACCTAAGGCTATGAGCTACTTACGGATATATACTATCCCACGATCTCAACTTCAGGCGGTTCAAAATTCAGCTAATACGCAACCGTTATGGTCCTGTCTAAGGTACAACGCATTACAGGCGGCATGACCTCTGCCTCTCCAAGGTAAAATCGTCATTGTAAGTGAAGCTGAGAAAATTACCTGCTTTATGGTTGGTGTGTTTTGTTTTTTTATTATTTTTTGTATCTTTTTTGCTTCAAGTTCAAGCCAAGCGCTTCAATGACATAAATCCTTAGAAAGCAGAGTCCATAAATACGGCCGGAAATATTCCTGTTTGCCAACTCTTTCGTTACGGATTTTTTTACTGTTCGTTTTCACTTGCATTGGCTGTTTTTTGTACAGCAATCAACATGTCAATAATAAATACGTAGACGAGGACTAAATTTACTACAAGACGACACCTCTGACCACAAAAAATTCACAATATGGTCAGTAATGCCGACGGCTATTCACAAACCTATTTAACCACACAAACTTGAACTATTGGAATATTAAATACTCAGGTCTCTATAATCCATATAGGGTCTTGGCGCGACATTTTGTAAGATTCAATATCTTTTAAGCAAGCAAGAAGAAATCACTGTTTTTGACTATGGGCGATTTAATTTAGAGAGTGACCTGATATGCTTTAGACAAGTTGTAACTTGTAAACTGTAAAGTTGTTTTTTGTCCAACATGTGGGGCTGCAATGAATTCTCATACAAGTAATTGCGCATAAAACATAACATTTATAATACTATGCGTTGTCCACCACTGTATAGCTTCCAACTCACGTGTGCTACTCGATCATCACTCATTCCATTCTCCTCATTGATTGAGTGCTTAAAGAAAAGGGGATCAGCAGAAAGTTTGTTTTGATTATTTACGGCGGTACGAAAGTCATTTTCCCACAAGTGTTTTGTGACACAGACTGCAAAATTTAAAAATAATCTAAATTCCATTGATACTACTGCTGAGAGAACTACGGTAACCAGCCATAGAGCTAGAGAAAGGGTGTAAATGAAACCATCTAAAATCTAAAAATTCATAGGTTCTTTTATGATGGTTTTTTTTTGCAATCAGATAGGGTCCAAATTTTGATTAAATATACGAGAACAATCCGCAACTAGGGTAACCTATGTACCCCTGGCAACTTAGAAAATTAAACGTTCTTAATCCGGTAGTTTTAAGCTCTGTTGGCTCTGACAGCACCAAACACCGTTTTCCCACAATGCTAGTATGCTACGTAATTAGGCTGATTAATATGCAAGCCATACTTTCCGAACCGCCGTAGTTTTTGATACACTAGCCAAACATGCGGTATGAAGTTACTCCAATATTGGAGGGTCTGCCCCCGCCGCAAAACCTCCATATCGGACTTTTTTTCTGCGTATAGTACGCAGACACTTCCAAATCGGATGTCTGCCGACATCGCAAAAACTCCAAAATCCGGGAGTTCTTCTGCGTATCTTTAAATATGATTATTTATATTCAACACTCCATATCGGATTTTTCACAGCTGTAATAATACGCCACACTCCAACTCGAGGTCTGCGGACAGCGCAAAAACTCCAAAATCGGAGGTTCTGCGTATCTTTGAAATATTTTTTTATTATATTCAAACACTCCAATATCGGAGTTTTCAGCGTATAATGCGCAACACTCCCAAATCGGAGGGTCTGTGTACATCGCAAAAACTCCACAATCGGAGGTTCTGCGTATCTTTCAACATTATTATTTATATTCAAACACTCCATATCGGAGTTTCATGTATATACGCACACACTCCCCACCCCCACCCACCTCCCAACACTCCAAAATGCGTAGGTTCTGCGTACAATCGCAAAAAACTCCCAAAACTCTGGAGGTATGTGGGTGGCGGAAGTCGTTGGGTGGAGAATATTATTATTTATATTCAAACACGCCATATATCGGAGTTTCCAGCGTATAATACGCACACACCCAAAATCGAGGTCTGCGGACATCGCAAAAACTCCAAAATCCGACGGTTCTGCGTATTTGATTATTTTATTTATATTCAAACACCTCCAATATCGGAGTTTCAGCGTAAAGCGCAAACACTCCAAAATCGGAGGGCTGCGTACATCGCAAAACGCCAAAATCTAGGTTCTGGTAATCTTTAAATTTGTTATTTATATCAAACACGCCAATATCGGAGTTTCAGCGTAAAATACGCAAACACTCCAAAATTGGAGGTCTGCGTACATCGGCAAAAACTCCAAACTCGGAGGTTCTGCTTATATTTTATATTAGTTAATTTATATTCAAACACTCCAATAATCGGAGTTTCAGCGTATAATACGCACAACTCCAAAATCGGAAGGTCTGCGGACATCGCACAAACTCCAAAATCGGGGTTCTGCGTATATTTTAAATCTTGTTATTTATATTCAAAAACACGCCAGTTCGGAGTTTTCCCGCCGTATAATACGCAACCTCCAACATCAAATCGGAGTCTGCGGACATCGCACTAAATTCAAATCGGAGGCTCCTGCGGGTATCTTTAAATAGATTGTTTTATATGCAAACCTCCAATTGTCCCGGAGTTTGTAATTTATTATTTGACATTGCCATTGCTGTAACACAATACCATATAGTAGCTTTTAGTATTTCCATTACATTTTTGTGCACTTACTGTGAGATTGAAAAAAACATGTGTGCCAAGTTGTCATGCAACATTAACATGTCCTGATGTTGTACAACAAAAATTTCGGCTAGATCTTACGAAATCCGCAAGCTGCAAATAATATATCGATTAGAGAGAGTCTAATGTAAGAGCCCTCTCCTGTCGGTTTTTTCATCGATTGGAGAGACTTGCATCCGGACTTCCGGGTAGGAGATCAACTCTCCTAGCGGCCGAAATCATCGATTGTGAGAGTGCTACCATGGTTTGCCATCGAATTGCCCCCAGGATTTGTTTGTCCATTGTTCATATCTGGTAGGCCTAATACAAAAGGTCAATCGACCACAGAAATCACCCGATTGGGTGGTTTTCCTGCAGAATCTGGCATGGTCTAGCATGCCCGACAAAGAGAACAGTAAATGCGTTTTGCTACATCCATCTAATTCACAACACGGGACGGTGTTTTCAACGTACGTCCGTTGTTTAAAAAAATACAATGGTGTAATAACATTTGAGTTAATTTTAATCCTGTATCGAATATTTTAACAGCTTTGTGTCCCCTATATATGAAAATAATTTTGCAAAACGACTGATAATGAAGATTATACACTACTAAAAATTGCAAAGCTTCGGTGGGTCGTAAAGGCCCATTCTTCGGTCACGTTTGTACCGAAAAATGGGAATTTTGATGTTGCAACCCAATGGACTGTTTTCCAATATAACCAATCTTTTATTACTTTTTGTAATAATTATTAACCTTAACCAAACCTAACCAAAAATCATGTTTTTTCCCCACTTCGCGCTGGATTGGTTAATGATTTTTGGTCATGAGGGGCAAATAAAGTTCGGATCACGTTATGACCTCAGACAAAAAAGGGATTTTAGAATTCAAACTTCAACTGTAAAATTCTGTGAATAATGTAGTACTCACATTCTATAATTTATTTCAGCAAGACAATTGGTATGTTTGTTGCATTAAACATTTTTGGTATTAAAAGTAACAGCAACAGTTTAACCCATTGGTAATTAACAACTTTATGTCACTAAGTACGGTTTTTCACGTGTGTGACATTGG
Source organism: Ophioderma brevispina (assembly GCA_023653785.1). Taxonomy (NCBI): domain Eukaryota; kingdom Metazoa; phylum Echinodermata; class Ophiuroidea; order Amphilepidida; family Ophiodermatidae; genus Ophioderma; species Ophioderma brevispina. The sequence goes on along the minus strand of JAMKCH010000863.1, from coordinate 117,736 downwards.
TGGTTATGTTTGTGACATCTCCATTGACTCATCACACAAAATTGAGGACCATTGTTTGAATAAATGTGCCCCAAAAAGAAGTTTTAATCAATAAAATCTTGTTGGATTTCCAATATTCCAGAATCCTTTGCAGAGAGCTGCTGCTCATAGTAGCAATTTTCCTGTGTGTAAATTATGAATAGTTAAAGTCTGCTAAATTTGGCAACTTCACAAACTTTCAAAACACGCTTCCAAATCAGGTGAAAACAGTCTTTATGAAAAAGTTAATGGTTTGTTTCCCTGTTGTAACTGATCATATTCCTATGCTAACGATAATTTTTTAAAGTTAACACGGCGACTCGGCAATATGACAGAATTTAATGTCCTCAAATACGAAAAGGTGAGGTTTGTTCGATCCCGTGTGTGAAGTAATTTGCACAGCATAAACATTTGAAAGAAGAAAGATCGAAACCATTTATTTGTGTATAAAGGAAGGTCACATACTAAACTTGGTCTTTTTGACATGAAATATGAACATTACTAGACAGTGGTTGTTGGGTTCGCGTAGAAAACTGTTTTCTTTTTGGTCACGTGTGTGACATACCAAAGCAAATTAAAATTCTTGAAATTCGTGTCTAATATCCTACAAGTTGTCAATTTTTTCAACATAAGTTTGAAAATTGAAGTCCACACAAATACGGTTTTAGGCATATTTTCAAACAAAATTTAATCGCACTTCAATATAACACTAAAGAAGCAAAATGGTGTAATAATCTCCGACTTTTGTTTTAATCCCCAATGTAAACACTTCATTTTAGCAAAGGAGGGATGTTTGAGTTGACATATTGTTTAAAAAATTAATAGAATATCATGCAGGAAACTGGAAGGAGGTTAACAATATATTGGTACAAGTAAACTTTGCAATACCATTAACTTCCATTTTTGATCAAAAGGTTTACTTTTTGAGAATGGCCCAAAGAAAGTGAAAAAAGACACTTTGACGTTACATCCGAATCTCAATCAAGTTGAAGATTGTAGTCCAAGTCATTGATACAAGACTATGTATATAAATTACATTGGTGGCTAGATAATCATCCCATACAATTCAGGCTTACGATTAGAGGCGTATGATGTTATATCGATCTCTCGAGTTGAAGGAGAGCCTAGTACGCTAAGGTTTTTAACCCTCGTCTTACCGAACCCTTTTTTTTTGTAACACGGTTACGGGTGGGGGGGGGGGGTTAGCCTACCCCCCACGAGAATTTTTTATAAAGCAACCCGATGCTTATAATTTCGATACACCAATGGATATCTATATCGTCCTCCTCTGTCCATTGATACCAACATAAGTACTAACAGTACCTATATGGCGTCACAATTACGTCATAAGTCCGCGAGTCGGCCAATTTGCATTTTTCAGAGAATAGGCTGAAAATCCGATTTTGCGCTAAAACACGTTTCGGAATATCGCGATTTTCATGCGGTTTTGCGGCTCTAATGATGGCAAACCTTTAGCGTACTATGCCCTAAATCATCAAACTGAGAGATCGTATTACAACATACGCCTAAATCGTAAGCCTGCGAGCTGAATTGTATGGATGATTATCAGCACCAACTGTAATTTCTAGGCATAGTCTTGTATCATGACTTTATAAAATCTCAAATTGGTTTGGAGATTCGTTATTTAAGTCTAATGTTTTATATTTTCACCGTTACGACAGCACTTGCGATGTTTAGTTATTTGTATAATCTTCATTTACCAGTCGTGGTTTGGCAAATAATTAGTTCGATTATAGGGCCTAGCAGAAGCGGTGGTAAAATATTTCGTACAGATAAATTATCAAATTTTCGATAACATTTTATTGTTTTTAAAACCAACGTACGTACGTTGCAGCTGCACGTCCTTGTTGGAATTTAGTTCGTATGTAGCACACGGCATTCCACTGTTTCTCCTTTGTCGCATGATAGACCATTAGTGCCCCCCCCCACCAATCTATGAAAATACTAGGATACACCTGGGACAAAAATTGCTACAAGTAGGTTTTCCTGCTGTACTAGAAGTAAACAGATCTCCCAATTTAACATGATCAAAAAAGTAAAAAATGGAAGCCTGGCCAGGGACAGTGGTACATTTGTATTTATCTGTTTACGTGACGCGTATACGCCCTATTTTGCTGAGACAAAAGGTTATCGCTCCTAATGGATGTTTAGGAAGATTTTCCATTTTTTCTCTTCCTTAGTAATTGGAATCGTTGTACTGGCCTGATATGCCCCTGCAAGGTGTGTAACACTTGCAATTACGTGGGAAAGTGAGATGTCAGTGAAATTTAAGAATGGCCGCATTTTTCCCGCCCATAATTTAATTTTGCATTCTAGATGGATTGTCAGACTGCCAATCGGGATGGGAGAGTCTTTATTAAGTAAATTATTTAATCATGAGATTTATTCAAACACTGGGGGTCACCTAGTGCCGGGCCTCCCGATGCAAAGTGATGGGGGTGATATTGCCGTCGAGCCAGTGACAATAGGGCTCCCTTTCCCGGGTCCTTCAAAAAATGTCAACCCCAAAAATACGGGGGTCCATCTTTACAAAACGCTGAATTTGGAAATTGGGGTCATCCAGTATTAAACTTTAATGCGGGCCCAATGATTTTCAAATCCTAAATGAAATAAGAAGTGTCCCCTCTTTTTTCAATTTTCAAACTGCCATGGAAATTATAATATTGCTGCCATGAAATTATTAATTTGTTTAAAATGGTAACGTGTGCTGTGAAAAATTTGGAATTTTGGGTGTCTCCAATTCCTTTAAAAAAAAGAGTGGATCATCTTATCAAACGTGTGATAACAGTGAATACAGGAGAGAAGAAAATGGGGGGCAGGGGGGGGGTCATATATGTGAACATTTTAAAAAGGTGGCCATTTGGTGATAGCCTGGGCGTAGGTAGGACTAGCACAAAAAGGCGGTCCAGCATATTTAGGAGACGTCACCAAAGTCAGCAATCTCACAGACAATTGGACATACGAGCTCTGACAGGATGTGGATATGTGCGGCACAAATCTACTACAAGCTCAGATAAACGTCAGCCTACTCTAAATGCCCACGAGACGGATGGAATACATGACCGTCAATGAGGAAGAGAATCAAAAACCTATCTGTCCCGTACACAACGGTACCTCACCTCAAAAAGGTTCGCCCCACGTACCCGGTCGGGTCTATGTTGGACAGCAAGAAAGACTCAGAGTTAAATGGCCGTGGCCTGGTCGCTAATAACATCGTCCCCAACCCAAGATTTACCGAAGTCGTCACCGTTTTTGTTTTGAAAAGAAAAGCTAATATTCTTCTCATTTACGCTTTGAAATGCTAGGCTAAGGATATTTGGTTTTTTTTTTTTTGGAAGTTATGATAACTAAAATGTACCCCCAGTTTTTGGTTGACCGATAGTAATTTTACACATATAGGGCTGAGAAAATCATATTAATTTAGCTCTCACATGAAAACGGGTTGACAAATATCACAAGGGCGCAAAACTCTACAGATGCGGGTTTAAGGTTGAGACACATTCTGTCAATGAATAAAATTTTAATTTACTTAAAGTCGGGGTCGTCCCCCTTTTAATATATTGTATAATAACCAAAATATAGGCAGGAAAATGCACAGGGTTGTAATGCAATTAGCATGGTCTTGCCATGCTCCCCTTTCTCTACCTTTTTGTTATGTTGTCGGGAGGGTTGATTACAACAAGTTACAGCAGAAAATCAGTCTGTAGCAGTTTTTGTGTCCCAGGTCATACCGAAGATTGAGTGGACTGATACATGGCCAGATTTTGCAGGGAAACCACCGGACTCAGAGTGAGTCCCCTTCTGGTGGCGGTCGATGGCACCTATATTAAATATGCCCTAACCGAAAAAAAGTTTTGGGTGGGGGGGGAAACAGCTGGACGGACAACCCCGTAGGTGAATCGACGCAACACCATGTAGCCTCTCCAATCGATAGTTAGGCGATAGGAGAGTTGCTTTCCTACCCGGAAATCCCGCATTTGTAAGTCTCTCCAATCTATAAAAAGCCGACACGAGAGTCTCTTTACACATTCGAGACTCTCTCTAATCGATATATTACTTTGCTAGCTTGCGGATTTAGTAAGATTAGCCGAATTTTTTGTTGTTACAGGCGATCATGGACCCCATGTATGTTGCATGAACCTAATGCACAAGGTTACTTTATCCTCCATCAATCTCAAGGTCGGCACGTGCCAAAATGTAAATGGCCAATACATAAGAGCCGACGCGATGGGTATTGTGTAAAGAATGTCAATGCAAAATAATACACAACTCGCGACATTGCGAGTATGTTTGAATATAAAACAAGAATATTAACGATACGCAAGCCTACGATTTTGGGAGTTTTTGAAAGGTCCCAGACCCTCCAGTTTTGAATTGTGCGTATTGATAGTGGCGGGCTATGTGAGGAGGGGCTCAACGAGGAGGTATTGTGAGTGTTTAATATATTACTAATAGTCCTATTTAAAGATACGCAGAACCGCCGATTTTGGAGTTTTTGGCGGATGTCCGCAGAACCTTCGATTTTGGAGTGTTTGCGTATTATACGCTGAAACTCCGAGATTGGAGTGTTTGAATATAAATAATACTTTTAAAGAATACGCAAAACCCCGATTTTGGAGTGTCGCGTATTATACGCAAAAGCGCCGCATATTGGAGGTTTTTGCGGGCGGGCGCAGGCCCTCCAATATTGGAGTAACTTCATACATGATACATGAGTGCGCGTTGTGGACCTGTGGTTAAATGAATACAATTTGCTTAGAACAATAAATAACGCTAATCCCAAAGGCCTGTGGGGCGAGCTACGCATCTATCCAGCTCTCATTGGATTATTATGAGACATAAAAAGAATTATGGGACCATCAGCAGCAAGGTCATTAATTTTCTCACCCTTGCGAGGCGCGCGGTACAGGTCAGCTCATGCAATCGACGATGCTCTGCACTGTCCTTGTTGACTCCTAAGACACGTTTTGTTTCATCCCATTTACGTCATTGAGATTGAGTGCGGGGGGGGGGGTTATAACTTGCCGGTGACAAAAATATGTTAAAAGAATGACTGTGAGAAAATCATAAAAAATACAAATGATGAAGAATGGGAATACAATTATTGTAAATGGTTTCTTCTTTTTAGCGAAACCAGGATTTTTAAAAATAATTTTTCGCCATTTTCTACCCCCGCAAGTAAAACTGTGCAGTAGCTATAGAGCCTACACGCACATTCCTTCTGCAACCGTCATCAGAATTAGCATATTGTAGCCGGCCTGACCTGGGATGGACGGCATGTTAAGCCGGTCGACTACGGTATAAGTTAACAAAAAGGTTTTTGGATTTATTAAACTTGACGCATCATTTATGATGCATTATAAATAAATGAAATCTTCAATTTAAAAAATGAGATGATGGTCTGATCTTCTGATGAACTCAGACCAGGAGTGTGTTTGCGGAATTTACAATGCCGCTTATTCAAGTTTATTGATGGGCGGTACTTTATATTTTACACACATTCTGGTAGTAAAAATAAACCTTTTCGCTCTAAATACCTCATCGGAACTGTAACAATGTGTACTCACACCAGATTTAGTAACTATAATCAGTCGGTCGCCAATTCCATAAGTTTCAAAGTTGAACCACCAGTGCCACTCCTCCTAATACTCACTAGGGTGGTCGCTCTTTTAACATATAGGACAAACCATCGATCGGATCGGTGATCGGCCGATACGCAAAAAAAGTACGGATCGGTCAGCAGAGGAAAACCCTGGATCGGTTAATCTCTGAATTGTTCATGATATCGTCATGGACTTCTACTGTCAAAGAGCGAGGTTGCAACGTTTTGGGTATTCCTATTCCTGCATGTAATTCTCTTATCTGCACAAATATCAATATAGACAGGTATAAGTTTGTTTGAATGTGTTCATGGGCTTCATTCCGTAGGGCTAATTGATTTCTGTTCATCCAGTATACAACCAAGGGACACCAACATGTTTACACACCTAATAAATGAACATTCCTGAAAAAGTTCATGCTCATTTAAGCGAATAGTCGGCGTCGTTCCGTTCCTTGGCCGATTGATGCCACATATCGCAGAAATTGAATAGAATTGGGTGGAATAAATAATTTTCACATGTCACCTTCCAAAATCTTGGTTGGATAATGATGAATAACAACTTTCTTTCATGTTTTTTTTTTTTTTAATTTTTCTTTTTTTATATTAATTAAAAATATAATTAAAAACCGAGGTCCTAAGCGAATTGAATGGACAGTAGATCCCAGTACAATTTGACAAAAAAAACGTGGTAGTGTGTGGGTAGTGGTGCTTTGAAGTACGGAACCATGCCTGTGACATCACTATTATTTGTGTACTATTAGTGAGCTCATATGGCATATTTTTGCTGTCCTGCCAGGTGGGGAATCTTGCAAGAGTACATTGGAAAGAGTAACAAACATCGGCGTTCATAATCTGCAGAAAAAAATGTGAAAAAAGGATGTAGGGTTGGCTAGCAAAAAATTAAAAATGTGAAAACCTTTTATATTTTGTGCATCTTGGCCGCACTCCTGGTCCCTAAGGCCGGAAGACACATCGGGATCACTTAGGTCCCACTGGTGTTGTTGGTTGATGGGTCTGTTTTTGCGTTGCCGGATTCTGTTGTTCTGTTGTGAAAAAGGGTTAACATGTGCCTGTAATATCTTCATACTTCGATGGATTAAAACCAACTTGGTCACATTGCACATGACATGAACCCTCATTTGTTGATTAGTCAAAAGGTCACATGCACAGTCAAGGTCATGTGTGGGTCCGAAGTGTGTAATAGCTGAAAAATGTAAAATTGAACCTCATTTGAACAGTTGACGTTCCAATTGGAACCAACTTGGTTTATATGGAGTTTACACGCAATCCCTCAGTTGGTTTATGAGGTAAGGGGTCACATATCAAGGTCACATTTAAAGATACGCAGAAAGAGCCTCCGATTTTGGAGTTTTTGCAATGTCCGCAGACCTCCGATTTTGTGGAGTGTTGGTATTATACGTGAAACTCCGATATTGGAGTCAGTGTTTGAATATAAATAATATAGGCCTATTTAAAGATACGCAGAACCTCCGATTTTGGAGTTTGCGATGTCCGCAGACCCTACGATTGTGGAAGTGTTGGCGTATTATACGCTGAAAAATCCGATATTGGAGTGTTTGAATATAAATAATCATATTTAAGATACGCAAAACTCCGATTGTGGGAGTGTCTGCGTATATACGGGCAGAATAGAAACTCCAGATATTGGAGGTTTGCGGCGGGCGCAGACCCTCCATATTGGAGTAAAACTTCATACATGAAACATGAGCGGGCGTTGTGGACCTGTGGTAGATAGACTATCAATTTGCTTTAGAAAGAAATAAACGTAATCCACAAAGGCCATGTGGCGCTAGCTACTCATCTACCAGGCTCTCAGTGATTATTAGAATAATAAAAACGAATAATGGGATAATCAGAGCAGTCAATGAATTTCTCAGCCCTTGCGAGGCGCGGATGTACAGGTAGCTCATGCAATCGCTATGCTTTGCAGCTTGTCCCTGTGATCTAAGACACGTGTTTCATACCTTTACCGTTACATTGAGATGATTGCGGGGGGGGGGGGGGGGTGGGGGGGGGGTTATACTTGCCGTTGACAAAAATATGTAAAAGAAATGACTGGGAAAATCAATAAAAAAATCAATGTGAGAATGGGATACAATGATTTGTAAATTGTTCTTGCGAAACAGGGAAATTTTATAAATAATATTTTTCGCATTTTACCGCAATGTAAAAACTGCAGTACTATAGGCCGTACACGCCACATGTCCCTTCGCACTGTAAGGCATAATTAGATATTGTAGAAGGCCTGACCTGGGGATGGGACGGCATGTGAAGGCCGGTGCGATAACGTATAATGTAACAAAAAGTTTGGATGTATTAAACGTGAACGCACCATCATTTGAAATGCAATAATAATAAATGAAATCTTCAATTTAAAATGAGCATGATGGTCTGATATTCTGATTGAACTCAGGACAGGAGTTGTTTTGCGGAATTTACAATGCCGCTATTCAAGTATTGATTGGCGGTACTTTATATTGTACAAACATTATGGTACAAGTAAAAGATAACCTTTTCCTCTAAAATACCTCTTCGGAAACTTGTAACAACTGTGGACCACACAGATTATAACTATAATCAGCGTCGCCAATTCTAGAAGTTTCAAAAAGTTGAACACCAGTGCAAATCCTTAAATACTCACTAGGGTGGTCGATCTTCACATATAGGACAAACCATCGGATCGGATCGGTGGAGCGGCCGATCGACAAAAAAAGATCGGGCATCGGTTTCTATCGGCAGAGGAAACCCTGGGATGGTATCTCTAATGTTCATGAGACGATCAATGACTTCTACTGTCAAAGCGGCGGATTGCAACGTTGTTGGTTATTCTTCAGTAATTTTCTGCACAAATACTCCATTATAGAACATGTATAGAGGTGACTGGTGTTCATGGGTCTTACGTATGGGCTTAATTGATTTCTTTCATCCAACGTATTACACCAAGGCCACCAACATTTACACACATATAAAATGGAACATTCCTGAAACAGTTCATGCTCATAAGAATATTCGGTCTGATTCCGAGTCCTTGCCAGATTGATGGCCCAAATATCGCAGGAAATTGAATAGAATGGGGTGTGAAGAAAGAAATAATTGTTCAGCATGACACCTTCAAAATCTGTTGGATAATTAGATGAATACCAACTGTTCTTTCATGTTTTTTGTCCGACACCAATACCTTCTTTAATATTAAACTGTAAAAAACCGAGGGTCGTCTAAGCTCAATTGAAATGAACAGTAGATCCCAGTGAAAATTTTACAAACTTGGTATGTGGGTAGTGGGCTTTGAAGAGTACTAACCATGCACTGTGAAATCACTAGTTGTGTAATTAATGAGCTCATTGCCATATTTGCCCCTGCCTTGGGGATCTTGAAGAGTACATGTAAGAGTACGCCTGCTTTCATAATCTGCCAGAAAAAATGAAAAAAGAACAAAGGATGTAGGTTTGCTAGAAAAAATTAAAAATGTGAAAACCTTTTATATTTTGTGATGCTTGTGTGGACTGCCCTAAGGCAGGAAGGACACTAGGATCACTGTGTCCACTGTTGTTGTGTTGATGTCTGTGTGTTGATGTCTGTTGCTCTGTTGTGAAAAAGGGTTACATTTGCCTGTAAAATCTTCATACTTTGATGGATTTAAACCAAAACTCTGGCGTAACTGTGCAACATGACATCCCCATTTGTTGATGAGGTCAAAGGGTCACATGCCAAGGTCAAAGGTCATGTGTGGTCAAGTTTAAAATAGGCTGATGCTGAAAATGTAAATTGACCTCATTGAACAGTTGAAGCTTCAATTGGGAAACCAAAACTTGGTTATATGGAGTTTACCACAAATCCTCAGTTGTTATTAGCGTCCAAGGTCACCATATCAAGGTCACCATATCAAGGTCAAAGGACATGTTAGGCTATCATTCACTACCCGCGACAGCAGGCGACACAAGCGAGCCGAGACCCGATGCATTTTTGTGTTATCAAAGAGCATGATTGCAGAAATGCAAATGAAGACACACGAAGACCAATATGACCAACATATTGGGAAATGATCTTTAGACCTATTTGTTCACTCTGAGCTACCCTGGGACCCATAAAGGAAATCCATCAAATTAGTTATTTAAATATATGTAGAATTTCGTGTCAGTGTGGTTCTAAAGTTGAACGTTATTTGGTCATTCATTTGTCGTATATTGATATCTAAATCCGAACAGCAGACTGCACTTCGTGCATCATTGGCACGTCACACCACTTTTCATGTCGTAAAATGGGTCAGTGCACGCACAACCTAGACCCTGGATCCAGCCCATCTGACAAGATTACGGTTGTCGAGAAAACTCTGCATGTCACTAATGGGTAAAGGTCAGTGGTGGCCATCACCAGGAAAGCGTAGATAGACAATAGTATGTCAGAGTGGTGATGGGGCGGCTGGCACGGAGGTACGGGACATGGTCCGGTTGATGGTTGAATAGGTAAAGGTTATGGTGTTTGCAGGTGTGGTCATTCGGGGGAAAGGGAAACTTGCTTGAATGCTCGTGGTTTCTCAGTGGCCAGTGGGTTGTGTCGTCGCCAGCGTTCTGTCTCTTGGGCTGCGCACAGTTTTGATGGTATCTGTTGGCGTAGCGTGCTATAGTGTGAAAATGTGTGAATTTGGATGGGTTGTAATCTGATTTTACTATGTTGTATGCTTTTTGCATGTAAGCAACTCCTCAGGCTATAAAATAACATTTATGAAGTTTGTTTAAAAGATTTAGGAAATTTGACATAAATGATGTATTGTGCATACCAGATCAATGTCTAAAACTAGGTCACAGTATAGAATGGATGAACTGATGTTGAGTCTAAAGAGACAGTGGTTATGAAACTAGATTGGTTAGGCTTTCTTGATCCCCAAGATAAAGTAAATTTTACCACCCTAGTTATCCCAAAGAAAATAGACAGAGACAGGAGATGATTTTTTAGGATATGAATATCTATCAATTTGCACTTGATAGAGGAATTCTAGCATCTTTGCACTTGATCGGTGGTAGAACACCTACTGAGAACTTTTCCAAAGTTTGTAAGTCAAATAAGAACAAAAGAAAACCAAATATGTTTTGAACGTAGCTGCTATTGTAATCATCCCCATAAATAAGCATGCTTTGATTTTCTGTCGTGCACGACAAAAAATACATAGTCATCATCTTAATGGTCTTAGTGCATAACAACAGCATATTTAGCTTTTTCAATTCAGGTGTGATCTAATTCATTGTTAAAGATTCCAAATATGCAAAGAGCTCGGGTTTGAAAAAAAATTGGAGGCGCTTCTTTCTGGAAATGTCTTTGTGTCTCTTTAAAGGTCCATGGCCCGATCGCTAATAGCCTCGTCCCCAGAACCCCAGATTTTACCGGAAGTGGTTGAAATTTTGGTATCGGAAGAAAGCTACTATTTTTCTCATTTACCCTGTGAAATCTTAGGGCTAAATGATGTTTGGTTTAGGAGTAACGAGCGAAAGTGTACTCCATTTTGGTCGACCAATATTAGTTTTACACAGTACTCTACGGGGCTAAAAAAATCACGTTTCTAGCTATCACATCAAAACGGATTGAAATATTGGCGCGAAACTTTACAGATGGGATTTTTGAGTGAATGCCATTCTATCAAGATGAAAACTTTATATACTTAAATCGGACCATCCCCCTTTAAACCCTCAAATATGCTATTTGCTAGTTTCCCATTTTCTATTATACTTCCTGTTTGTGGGAGCATGATTTGGAAGAACTTTGTTAGTTTGGCTGTTTTTAGAGTTCACAATCAGTTCAGGGGGCTTCAGTTAGCGGCCATGCACAGGAGCCAGGTCCCGGTAGAATTCATGACAATTATCAGTGATCCTAATCTATCCCAATTAGCTCATTTCATAGAGGCATATAATGATCTCTTTCAGAGTGGTACAAGTGTGACCTGTGATTCCTGTAAGAGTGTCAAATTCCTTGGAAAACATTTCAGCCAGGCTACTTGGAGAGGCCTTGTGGCAAAAGAATTAGCAAGTATTTGCCTTGCCCCTAACAAGGCTCTCATCTCTAGCCCGGGAGGAAGGGAAGGGGTAAAAGGAATAGTAGGAAAAAGAAGATTTCGCATTGTGGGTGGGAATCGAACCAGCGGCCTTGGTCCCATGACCAGCAAGGGCAAGAGGGGGTCACTGGCCCAGCCAGCGATTTCATGCCCATATGGGTGTTCTAATGATGATGTCATCACATGATTTGGGGACATTTTCTAGCCTTAGTAGTGTGGTATATTGTGGTCTATGAGCGTGTTAGGGTTACTGTCCTGAAAGGAGTCAAATTTTGTGCTGTATTCATACAGAATTAATCAGCTACACATTGTTTCTTTCCAGGTCAAATGATACAAAATCACCTACAAAAATTTAAGTTGATTTACTAAAGAAATGTTTTTGTCCCATTAAACAAGCTTGATGAGACTTTGAAACAAGTTCTGTATGTGAGTGTATTCGTTTGTGTAAAGAAATGTTATTCTTTTAACATTTGAGTCTCATTTTGAAAGTTTAGGTCCAATTGGAATCCAGCTTGCGTCATAGATGCAACATAAGAATCGTCATGTCAATGAGGTCCAAAATTGTAGTGCTTGGCCTAAATGTATGTACAATGTCAATGAAATATGTGTAGTACAAAACAAGGTAATCCTAACAGCTGTGTTATAACAGGATATTAAAGGTGGAACGATAGATTACAAATAACAAGTGTCCCCAAAAAATATAAAATTCTGATTTTTGCACTGGTGTAAAGTTTTCTATTAAAAATATCCCCATCTGAAAGGATTAAGCTGAGAACTGTTTCTTTGGTACAAAAATTGTGAAATTTCTAATTTCCTATAGGAGCAAATACGAAATTCAGCCTATGTTTTCTATTGAAATATAAGCATATACAAATCGCCTTTTGTTTTCATATAAGTTATTTCTGTAGCCAAGTAAAGCATAAGGAATCTATTGAGCATCTATGTGAAATCACTGCATATCACAGAAATATGGATTGACTTGAAATCTGTTGTTGCACCTTTAATTCAACTATCAAATTGCATAATCATTTTTGATCAAATCCAACATATACAGTTCATACATGCATAATAACAATAGTTGAAAAGATACAATTTGACAAAGCACTGACATGCAATGTTTTCTTCAGTAGACCACTCAAAATTAACCACTTTGTATTTATTTTTTCACTTTATTTTTCAGATTTTACCAAGGATCAACAGAAACAGATATTCAATGTGATCGGTGCAGTACTACACTTTGGCAATGTAGAAATAGTCCCTGAGAAGCAATGGAAAGTAGTAAGATTGATGGTAAGCTTAAAGTAAATCTCTCTCCACCAAAAATAGGGGGGGGAATTAACCTTGGCCTATTTCAAATGAAGAGGGGCCATGATTAGTAATTCCGGACTGATTTAGCTTTGCATCAGAGTCATTCGATTAAGATCTTGCTGTTGAGCGTGCGTGTAGTTGTTGATGCAAAATTGCAGACATTTGCGTAAAGAATGAAAATTTCTAGCATGCGGGCATGATAAACATAAATGTACATTGATGTGTTTCCCATGAAAAGCGGTACCGTTTAATGAAAAAAAAGACTTGGTGTTGTTAAAAAGAGCAATTTTGATTAGTCAGAGGAAGTAAGATAGGATATCAATACCACTGGGAAAGTTTAATATCAAGATCAATCTAGGCTCTAAAAAAAATAGTTTGTGTCGCCTTTGACCTGGAGAATCGGGAGGGGTCGGTTGGTCAATGTTTTTTTTTTTAGTGTTTTTGTTTTTTTTAAGATCGGAACACAGGAGAAATGCAAATTGGCATCAACTTTCATGTTATCTCAATTAAAATGTTTAAGTCTTTCAAACTGACAAGTAGTCGTTGTCCACACGGATGGGCTTTGAAAATCCGGAGTTTCAAACTCTGGAGTGTCGATCGGGGTTTTTGGCCGTGTGGACGCTATTCGGAGATGGTTTAACACTCCGGACAGTTTTATCGAGGGTCTAGCGGGGTTGTATCCCCCTAAAAAAACTAGGGGGTGAAACTCAAACTCCAATCAAAAACATCCGGAGTGTTGCGTTTTGGTGTGTAGTCGCGTGTCGACAGCTTCGGGGGATAGTGAGCGGATACGGTGGGTGACCTCGCAAGGTCATCTTTTTGACAAAATTCCTGTGTTTGGAATATCGCGCGAAAGTGCACGGCTTCCGGTTTGGTGATTCCGGCTACACTCTGATACGAGAAGCGGGGAGAATGGTCAGGGGAACGATTTCAGAGTTCGGCCACGTGTGGATAATTTGGACGTATAGTAACAGTAAGTAAAATAGTGGATTTATTTTAACTCTGGAGTTTCAAACCTTTGGAGTTTTGTGCCCGTGTGAACATGGCATTGATTAACCCGCGACCAACATTCTGCCAAGGGCGATTGGTAGTGGGCAGCTACCACTACCTTTTCCAACTTGTGCACGGGGGAATACTTTGTATCTAGTAAGTTCTGGTACAAACTATCAAATGTCGCATCCAAATTGACAGATACGACGTGGTAAAATACAACGTAAGCACCGTGTTTTGCTGTGAAACGCACAGCGTAGCTTTCAGGTGTCATCTTTAAATCACACGCAAATTTGACAGTATTGTACCATGTATTTCATGGACGATATTAAAAATAATATCTAACAATGTGTCAAAAATATTTTATGAAAAACACCCTTTATACCAGAAGTTGCAAACGAGCACGTGTGGTCCAGTGGGAAAACGCAGGACTCATGATCAGTAGGTTGTGAGTTCGAGCCCCGCCGTGGCCAACGTGTTGTGTCCCTTGGCAAGACACTTTATCTCGCTTGCCTAACTTCACCCATGTGTAAATGGGGAGCTGTTAGGGGTAATCATACTGTGCGCCGTTGTAATTGGCTGCCGAATTTTCAATATGTGAAAAATGTGATTAATCTTAGTGACAGCGGAATAAATGTAAAGCGCTTTGAGACTTAATTGTATAAAGCGCTATATAAATGCTTGCATTTATTTATTTATTTATAACTCATCCTTTTGTCGAGTCGCCATGCCATGTACAAAACACACACCTATCGATGGTGGTCGAATTCAGCTACTCTACCTCTCATTTCTAGGGCTCAGACTAGCTCAGGCTGCATGCGTATTTTGTACCGAAATCAGAAAATATGGAATAAAATGCTTGAAATGTGCACAGAAACTTTCTGTGAAATGATATTCTGAACTGAACGGGACGTTCTAAACATAGCGTTTTCCATTCAAAATTCTAAAAGAGCCGCCCAGTCACAATTTGACACCTCAGTCATTTTGTCTTGAACCGGAAGTCGTGTATACAAAATAGGCGTGGCTAAGGTCAATAATGTTGTCAATAATACTAATACGTGCCTTGATTGGTTAATTATATATTCATTTATGTTTGATATTATTATCCAGTAATAAAGTCTGAAGGCTTTTATCCAACAATTGTAGGTACAGTATTTTAATGTTTTGTATCATGAAAGCGACTATTTTTTTACGAAATTGCTCCTTTCTAGGAAGCTTTTTCTAGTTTGCCGTTCATATTAAAATGTGCATCATACTACCAGAGAATGATATAATATTGGATGGCTTTGAGTGTGATACCAGAATATATTGGATAAGCTATATGAAAATATCGGATGAGCCAATATCGGATGAGCCAACGGCGAATCCGATATGCATCTGCATATTTTCATATAGCGAATCCAATGTTATTTCAGTTCACACGAAAAAAGCCATCCAATATTCTCATTATTATGTCTAGATCTGGACTCGACACGGTTAATTACCAACTGGCTTGAAGGGAAAAAAGTAACAAACCAATTTAAGCTTTTTGACTTACCTTGTGTTTTTGTGAGTCCTGTAGTCGCCGGTATCCATGTGTTCCAAAACTTGGAAATCCAATTCAAATCCAAGCAAATTGCAATTCAAAAGTCAATAGCAGTTCCAATTCCAAGTTATTCGTCTTTGTATAAATTCTTCAACTTATATACAAGTTTTCTTCACAAGTCCATCCCATTTCAAATCAACGTTGGTATAAACAACTTCAATAAAAATCCACTGTTCTATTACAGTCCTTCATAATAATTTAATGGTGAAAGTTGTAGTTGAGTGTTCCCGTACAACCATGAAATGACAGCGGCTGCTGTTGGAGGTGACGCTTACTTGACTCTGAACTGACATCGCGTATTTGAGATGATTGTGATGGTCATGTTAGAACTATTATGTTGGGTAGGTACACTTGTTCTGTGTGATCTGACTTTCATCCACATTTAACCTCATCTACATCCCAGGGTTCCACCGATTGAATATCACCCAGGTCATTGTAGGCTGTCAACAATTCTACCTGCGAGTTGGTCAAAATTGGACTGGTTTCAACCAACTATGATTGGTTCGTCCTTGAATGTTTTTCGAACTACTACACGATGTGCTAGCAACCGGTGATCAGTCCATTTACTGGAGGAGAGTCAGTGACATGGAGGTTGTTATGATGTCATACCAGGCTGATTTTTTTCATTGATTTGCACTTTCCGCTAGACTGGGTCACTTGGAGACGAGCCGGAATTTTTCCTACCGTAAGAAAAAATGGCATCTGACCTCCGTTGTTTTTTTCGCATCACACGGTGTGTCTGACGTATGTTTCTCAGACGCCTTTCATTTGTATACCACTGACATTGCAAATGTCACGTGACGCGAAGCCGCCCTCATCCAAGATTTGAATGCAAGTGCTGCCGAAGACGAGATTGGATATACGCGCTTCGCAATTTGCTGCTTAGATCTTGCCATCATTTCTCCCAGACCCCTTCCCTACCCGGACTATTCTTGTACCAAACATGCATAACTCCAAGTAAACTGGGTCATGCTTGGATGTGCATTTGTTGTTTTGAACAATTCGTCACACTTTGGAATGAGTTTTCTGTACATATTTTCAAACGCAGCAACTTGGCACCCTTCAGCTCCGGTCTCATACATACGGCCGGTGTCAGGGCTCCTAGATTTAGTGCTATTCTCGCGGACTTTTTTGTCATCTCAGTCTTGTGCTTGTACCCATACCTTCTACCGTTGGAATCCTCTTCCAATCTTAAAATGATCTTTGGTAAGTTTCCTCAGGTTTTCTCTTCCTCGTTCTGCAGCTGTATAGCCTGATTGAGACCAACCGTATACTGACGCCCTCTATGATTGAGATTCATCTAGTACTCCTGATTTGTACAGTTTTGTTAAGTCATTCTGATCATTTGACTATGTGCACTGTATCTCTCCTGCCCCTGCTGCTCAGGTGGACCTGTTGTGCAGTGAATGCTAAATTGGCTTCCAAAAAAACCGATTCATTGACTAAGTCAATAGCTCTCCCTTTCTCTTTGAGTTACCTGTTGGCAGCTGCTCTGATGTTGACAGCGATCCGTTTTATACAATTCGCCATCCTCCCATCGAACCTCACGAGAATTTACTCAATTTCAGACAACCGCGGCTTCTCCCAATCTTCGAATTCTGTCGGCAAATCCTTCGACGTTAAATCCGCTTTAAATAATTTACACAGTCTCGGTGGCTCTTTGTGTATTAGCGCTTACTTTGTTTTTAATAATTTCAGATTCTCCTCATTTACCTGGCGAAACGGGGCATTTCCCTGTGTGTTACGACCTCCATTTTTCGTGTTTACAGGTCGATCATCTGTTTCCGGGTCGCAATTGCTAACCTTTAAATTCAACTGACGAAAGTTTACGCCCAATTTTAGGTGTATTTTACGTTTTGAGTCGATGAAATCGGACCCATTCATTCCAAATTTATGTGTGATTTCGGGACTTTTTTAACAAATAACAATTATATTAAACTTTGTTAGCTTTACATCATCTATGTTTGGAAACAAAAAAATCGTTGAAGAGACTGCGTTGTAAAATACAATTTTTTGGGACCATTTGGGGTCCCGATTTACACCCAACTAGTTACTTTGGGGCAAAAGTTATAAGGTGGACAATGGAAGGGTCAGGTGACAGTGGAGGAGTCCAGGATCTCTGACGTCAGAGGATACAGATACTGTAAATTGGCTAGCAAATTTAATGAAGAATGAACAAATGAACCATACACGGTTTTATTTGGATTTTTATTTCCTGTGGACTTGTATGGATGGAAAGATTCTTAGAACATATTAATGCTTGAATGGTTGCCGATCATTGGGGGGGGGTTGTTTACGGATATTGATTTAAAATTAATTTTGGGGTAGTTTAATTGTATGTTAAATTTTGTCTTCTAAATCCAAATTTTGAAAAGTAAAAAAAAAAAACCGCCCTGTGTATAATTCCGATTTTTTTGGTCTGTTGGAAAAGGGCAGAACAACCCGTTTTTTTAGCCTAATCGCATGTCAGCTATATGTATGGTCCCAGGACTGAAAATATTGGCTCATCTGACTGCATTATATAAAAAGGAGGGATCATCGTTTCAACAGTTGTGATGCTTAAAAGATAGCCAGAAGAATGTATAAGCCGGAACAGTTTTCATGTCAGGATCACTGTCAGGAGGTGTTTTGTATTAGGAACAACTATACTGGCCACAGCTTGGGAGAAGACAGAACGAATGAAGGGGGAAAGAAGAGGAAGGGAGGAAGAGGAATTGGAGGGTGAGCAAGAGCATGGGGATTTTTTATATACTTTTTATCTGTCTGTGTCAAGACTTGTTACTCAAAAAGTGCCTGTGCCCTTTTCACATAAATCAGCACAAATCTGTGGCTCATCTTCTTGGGGGTGCTCTCAGGTGACGTTCCGGTTTGCATGCCAAACATGCAAAATCAGCTATTTTCAGCTATTATAGGTCCTTCTGTCCCTTGTTCCCCTCAAAAAGCCAGTCTGATCGCCGGCTGCCAATGGTTACCATTTTGAATCTAAGTCAAGTAATTTTCTGCTTTCCGGCCATTTTTAATAATTAGTTACACTATTTAAGAGGTCGGAATTTTAGCAGGATGCTGTTTAAGTTAATTTTTTTTTCAAAAACATTTTATGGAGTGAATGGCACTCTATTACAGTCATAGCATTAGACACAAATGGTATTATTTAGTACATTGACTACCATTTTGTACTATGTAAGACCTGTTCACAAATTATATGTTCCAATAGTAATACTTTGTGCGCCCCAAAGAAGTGCCTTGTAAGATGTTCCCCCCCCCCCCCCGCCCCCAATTTCTAATTGAATTTGAGCTAAATTGCCTGGAACACTGGGTTTTACTGGAGTTGTTCTGGCTTCAAATGTGTGCTTCAATTACACTGGCTACCTTTATTGTATTTTGTAAAAGACCCTAGTTTTTAACAAAGTTTTTGTTATCAAAGGTATCATCTAAACCCTTCTGGTGGATTTCTAATCAAAATGCTTTAATCTGACAAGTAATTGGGAAAAATGGTTGTTACCTGTGCAATGCATGATGGGAAAAGATGGCTGTTGGACTGTGCGTCTCTTTTTTCATATTCGAAATGCTTTTTAATATTCTTTAGTGTCGTTCCTAGTCCTAAGTTGAAAAGATATGTCTGGATATAGAGGGCAAATTTTGCTAGTGTTAAAGTGCCCGACCCGCACAGCAAAGGTTGTGAGTTTGAGCCCCGCGGTGGCCAATGTGTGTTCACAACTTGAGGAGGGCGCTACCTCATTACCCTCCCGATCCAGGTGTATAAATGGTACCGTCTTGTTCATTTTCGGAAGTATAGACTCTCTGTAGGACGTGTAGCGAGCCCCCTACAGCAATTTATAATGGTGGAGTCTGGCCCAACACTTTGAAAGAGAAGATGGGCACTTCATTCTCGTGTACACAGTCCGTCCGCCTTTGCCGTTGCCTATGCTTTTTGTTGGTAAAATGCCCTAAATTGCAATGAGATGTAGTTACTTTAAAAGAAAAAAAAAAAGTATTCCCATACTCATTGATCTTTGGGCCATGTTGGGTAGGCAGCATGAAGTGGTAAATAGTGCCCATACTCATTTGATCATTGGGGAAGCTTTTAGATGTGGCGATATAAACTCACCTCGTCAATATAGAGTGAGGTAGCTAGCTCCTTTTCTATGTCTTCTGTGTCTTCTCCATGTCTAAATAGACCAGCTTCCATTTACAGCGAGTGAAGTGGTACCCCAGCCAGGGATCAATATCATGGCCTCTGGGTAGGGAGGCTAGCCTGCTACCACATAATTTAAAGTATGGAGACTTAAAAAATTCTGTTTTGGAGGGAGACAACAAAATCACATAGCTCTTATAATATTTGACACAAAAGCTGAGGCTATTGGTGATTTGTAGTCAAGGCACAAACATTTCCAGGGACTTAAAATGTTTCCTTCAAATGTCTCCACACTTAAACTAATCTCAGCCACATTTGTTTCAAAGCCATCTGTGGGATCTCATGGGAATGTGATGTCCACTAAATTAAGCATTGGACGTCTGCCCTCATGCAAGTGCTAGCCTGAACTAAATTTCTGTGTTCAATTAACTTAAGATGTCTGGTTTTTTTATTAATTATTTAAAAAATACGCACATTCGAAATTAATCACGAAGAGAAAGTTGTTGGGTATCCTTGGACCTAAGCGGTTTTTTTTACATGCCAAAAGAAGGGACATTTTTAAACCCTTTCAAATCTATTGAAATCGGTATTTCACCCCGTTCTGAAAATGATCGAATAATGTTTTGGTACCATTCGTATTACGTTTGCGGAAGGTTCCATTGGCTCCACTTTGTAGGTATAAAAGTTGTCGTCGGAGATAATGATTACCTATCAATATTGCTGCCCGTTATAGATCACAACTTTGTTTCAACGGATCTCATCCTAAGAACCATTGTTTATATTTGCACTGACTTTTTTGCAATACAAACGAGATGACATCCAAAGGTGTCACACGTCATTAACTTGAAATGGGCGGCATTACAGGATAACTGTATGATTCTTTTGTTTCATAACCATTATTGAATAAAACAGACAGGACCTGTTACAAGTATCGGTATTTTGAACGATACTTTATTAGAGCCAGGCATTAATGCACGCGTAACAAACTGTAATCAAAGCAAGGTCCCACTAATCATTGTTTCTATAAACTGCTTTTGAAGCGCCCCTAGTTCATGAATGGGTCGTCGCAAGTTGCAGAGTCAAAAGTCATATTCACCTGGCACCAGTTTGTTGTCGTTTGGCCAATAAAATCTGTGTAAATGAATAAAAACAAAAGAAGAATTATATGTTTTCATTTGGAAACGCAATGATCTTGTTGGGTCCCAATGATGAAAAACAACTTTTCTTCCATGATATTTTTTTCGAAAGCGTGTATTTTTTGAAATCTTAATTAAACCGGACATCTAAGTTTATTGAAACAGCAGTAGAAGCTAAGTCAGGGGTGAAGACAAGTTGTCTATTTAGTAGTTTACTTCAATTTGTCCATAGGCCCAGGTATTTGTACCATTTAATGGTGGGTCCCATAGTGTTGCTCAAGAGTTAAAAGGAAATGAAAAATCTTTTGTCAATAGATGGTTATAATCAAACAAGGAATAATCAAAGAAAACCCATGATATGTGTCCTTGGTTTAGACACTCACATATTCATGATGGTTTTTAGCTGTCATATAGTAAAAACCACAAAATACATTATGTTCTTACTAGTTTATGTGGCTTCGATTAAGGTCTATATGAGAGGTGCTGGGTGATAGATAAATATGCTCATCAAACTTTACTTCCAATCCTACACAGTATTAAACAAACAGTGATATAAGGAGTCGAGGAAAAAGCTATAGGGCCCAAAACCCTCACCCCCCTTGGAATACATTCCACGCAAGAAACAGGGCATAACTATCAAGAAACGCACAGAAAGTGCTACACTTGTAACACATTTCTTGTAGACTAAAATCAATTATAGTCAATTCTCTTGGTTCACTGTAGTTGTCTGGCGACTCTTTGCATGCATTGTAGTAGGGTCCTCTACCAAGAAACAGGAACCATTTTTTGGACATCAGGTCAGTAATTTCAAGTTAAAGCCCGATTTATACTCACTTCGCTTCAATCGCGCGATCCGCGATGAAATTTTACATCGCAATATCCCCGCGCGATAAAGTCGTGTTCTCCGATCGATAATGTCCTCATCTCGAGGAAAGTCGTTTCTGTCTTATTTTATTACAACTACTTTTGCCAGTTGACAATTTTTTGATAACACTTTAGAGAATTATCTACATACCGTTCTGTATTTTTGGCGATATAGCGTTTGATTTCCCGAAGGGATCTAGCAACTAGAATGGACGAGCGATATTATTTAAGATACTAGGTCAAAGTTATATAAAATTTGTTTAGCCAGGCCTGTTGATCAAGTAATACATATGTAACTGATGTTTCCAATATACATTTTGAATTCTGTTCTGGACTATTTTGTATGTTTATACCTTTATTTCGCACATCTTCGGATTTACATGACTTGTATCATTAATAATATTGTTAATGCCCAGTTTGATGATACTTACCTGCCGGCTGCCTACATTTGTACACCCCGTTGTACACAGGGTTGGCTATAATCATATAGGGCACCTGATAGATCAGACTAGACATATTTCTGATTCGAATAACCCCCCCCCCCCTACACAACATTCTTTACGATATCCTTAAAAATAATCATGCCTGATGTGATCAACCGACTCGGGAATTTTTTTCGCACGTACATCCACCTCTTTGTCCTTTAATGTGTTATTTCATTTGATGATTATTGTTGTGAATTAGCGGGCTGATAGTGATATTTTTTATAGAGCAGTTCAGCTTGGTTTCATGAGGTCATCGCCCGTACCTTGTGCCTAGAACAGCCAATCAGAGCATTTTTGCGGCCGCGATATCGCCGAGGTTGAACAAAATTCCAACTCTCCGCGAAGGCTCCAAATCCATCGCGCGATAGAAATTCTGTCGCCGAGGCAATAAAAATCGGGGTCAAGTTCCCTCGCAGCCGCGATATCGCGGGACGCGAGTGAGTATACCTCGGGCTTAATGATACATCACATGTGCTTATATGTTGGCCTGGATGTTTGTTTTGGCATAGAATGGCCCTTGAGGGCATATGAGTTTGGTCACACATGGCGTGTGTTACCTCTAAAATTTAGACAGTTTTTTCTTTGTAGACAACTAGATGATCTTTTTTCCTTTGAATGTCCACTCATCATTTATAACTGTTGTGTATGTGTGCATTTGTGTGTATGAATTGAAAGTTAAATGTTTAATGGTAAAATGATGGTAATCAATTAAAAAATGTTCAAACAAAATTTGGTATGACACAAAACAATAATGTACAGGTTTGGGGAGGGTGGTTCTCACATTGGGAGGAGGAAGTATGGTTATGTGTCGCCTATAAGCTTAGACCCTCATTTTTAGGCTCTTTTTTATCCCCCTGCTTAAAAGCAGAGTGTGATATTGCGAGGTGCGCTGTCCCGTAGTGTATGTATGTATGTGTATATGTGTTCCAGTTTGGGTAGGTTTTCATTTTTTGCTCCTCCCTTTGAAAAGGTTTAAGTCCGATTTAAAACCATTAGAATGTTTTCAGAATCTTCCGTCCTAATCCTTTGTACACAGCCCATGTAACAATAAACCATGTACCTGAGACAGTGACGTGAGTTTTTTGATACCAGGACCTGAGTTTTTTCGGAAGCTCTGAATGGCTGAAGTAGTCTAGGATGTCATTCTTTGTGGTGTCTTATTTTGGGTTTTTGCTTCTACTGTTTGAATTTTTGTGGGGGTTCTTGGTGTCTTCTGGGTCCATTTCTTGGGTGGTTCCTTTTTCTATCTGGCTCCATTTCTTTGTTTTCCTAGTTTGTCAACTGTTCAATTTATTTGATACTTCTTGGTGTTCACTTTTAAAAATATTGATTACCATGTTGTGTTTATACTTTTCACTAATGTTAGAGGATTAGTTATTCTAAACTTGAAGCCAGGTTCAAGTCAGATTCTGAAAACTCATAATTATAATTTTGATGATTTTTATCGCGGATACAATAATTTATCGGGTCTCGCCTATGAGTTTTGAAAATATTGTGCGAGTCGCGACTTTCAAATTTGTTTGAAGCAACTCATAGCTTGACCGATAAATTCTTTTATCCTACTCAAATCCTCCAATATCATATCAACTTGGGTGAGGGTGCATAGGGTTCCTTCATATGTGGATGGTGCAAAGGTCATGGACCAAGGTCAAAGGTCATCTGAGGTCGTGTTCCCTTCCTGTTTGTCGGTTTTTCCGTTTTTTGCATCTCCTCGAAAGTTTAAGTCCGATTTAAACCCAGACTTTGGGTAAGGTGCAATATTGGTTCCTTCATATGTTGATGAGTCAAAGGTCATGACAAGGTCACAGGTCAACTGAGGTCATGTATAGTTTGGTTTAGTTTTTTTATTCTGGTCCACTTTGAAAAGTTGAAGGTCCGATTTCAACCTAACTTTGGTCGAAGGTGCAATACGGATTCCTTCATATGTTGTTGAGGTTACAGGTCCATTCAAGGTCAAAGGTCCATCTGACGGTCATATATTCCCTCTTTGGTTTTGCTTTCATTTTTCAGAAATTTGCTACATTCTAGATATTATTCCATGAGAACAATTTAAATGAATTTTGATGCCTCCACTGACAGCTGTGGCCAACTAACCACCTTGTGTAATACTGCCATCTTCCAGGGGATCGGGCAAGTTTACTTGCTGTATTTTTATTCCATTGACCGAAAAACCCCCTTTTAAGACCAGTTCATTTCCAGAGACCCTACTTTTCATGTCCAAAAGCATATTCGACCAATTTTCTTCAAAACTCCCTCAAAAAGTAGCTGGAAATTGAGGGCGATCGCAGCTTATTTTCTAAATTTTCTGAAAACTATTTTCGGAGACC
Organism: Ophioderma brevispina; assembly: GCA_023653785.1. Classification (NCBI taxonomy): domain Eukaryota; kingdom Metazoa; phylum Echinodermata; class Ophiuroidea; order Amphilepidida; family Ophiodermatidae; genus Ophioderma; species Ophioderma brevispina. Next base: position 93,201 of record JAMKCH010000863.1, on the reverse strand, counting down.
CATTTTTTGGGCCTGGCATCACCCCCTCCTGTTTTCGGAGACCCTAAACCCGATTTTGGGCCTGATCACCCCCCCCCCCCCCCCCCCCCCCCGTACAGGTTTATTCAGAAAGCCGAAAACAAAATTGAAAAAACCAAAGACCAAAAGTTGCAGGAGATCCTGTACAGACAAGTTTTATTCGAGATGTGCACCTCAGCCTGTCATGGATTTTTTCACTTTAAGTGTGGTGGTAGACATTGCTGAACTATTAAAATCCTGAATTTGTGAGCTCCATAGTCCCTTTCGTTTTTCCGAGCAATTGGAAATTTAGGGGGTCACCATTAATGCCGCCGCATGTGACGAACTATGTTGAGAGGGTCAAATAGCTACTGGAGCCTCCAATGTGAAAATCACTATCTATGGGTAATATTTGGGTGTAGAATTCAAATATCAGGAGGGGACGTTCATAGCGTGTTTATTTTAGAGTTAATGAGGCCAAATATGCGCCTTTGTTCATTTGGGGACAAATCTGGTGGTAATAACTCCAAAGTACGTCACATTTTTATGTCCATCTTTTGGTCAATCAGAGGTACATAGTTAGAACTTTAACCAAATTAACCAATACAATTATGGAACCACATTAGAAAGTAATAATGAGGTACAGCCCCTTGAAAATGTTAATTGTACTTTTTTGTCACAATTTTGACCCCCCTGAAAACAATTTACATTGCGACCCGCCCCTCTGCTTCATATATGTGAAGATATATCATTAACAACTTTCCCTGAAAGAACTATCTTGTCTTTATTTTTCACAACAAAATACACACTCAAAGTACCACACAAAGGTATACATGACCCAAGGTCATTGTACATGCCCAGCCTTATATCCCATATACATTCTATGGGGATATCAGCAAAAGTTCTTGTGCAGAAAACAATGAAACCTCGAGACACCAATCTATTCTTTCAATAATGTTCTTTTATAATGTATCTTCAACATATTTTGACGTAGAGGGGTGATGTCCATATGTTCAGCATGATTTTCAGGGGCCAATACATGTCCAATAGGCAATTAGGATTTTTTTTTTTCCAATATTTGTGCAGAGTTTTGGCCCCCCCCCAAACTTGTTCCCACATGAAATATATTGGCATTTCTACACCCAAATAACTTTAAAAGTAAAGGCGCTATCACATTTTTGATCAATTGTGAATTCTACCACAAACAATCCCCAGATAGTGATTTCAGAGTTGGGAAGGGTCCATTACAATTTATGGCCCTCTCAAATTGTCTTTTGCCTCACACGCCATGTTTGATGGTGACCCCCCTAAAAAATTTTCTTGAATGCCCCTGCGGGAGGTTAAAAGGCGGTATGAAGCTCAAACTTTCAGGATTTTAAATTTCTCTTCAATATCATCATCACACAACTTCCTCCCTGCTGTGGGTTATCATAGAATAGGCATAATTTAAAGGTATGGAGCATTTTCCCCCAAAACCATGATTTTACACAGATTTTTGGGCAAATTCCCATATCTTTGGGAGTAAGGAACTTTTACAATACCCGCAGCAGGGGAATCATGTAAAAGTACACCGGCTTTCATAATCTGTGAAAATCAAAATGTAAAAATATAAAAAATGCTGTTTTGTGAGCAAACCCACATGGGTCCTTATCCAAGTATGCATCCAAAATTATGATGATTTGTAATAAGCTGAATCTTAATAGGGGGTCCATTCTGGTTTACGTTTCATATAGAAGTCCCATTGATGCAAATGAGTATTACATTGATTCCGTCCATGCGCTGTATGACGTTGTGGCATTAGCGCTGACAAGGGATGGCAAACCTCATTTGCGTCCACGGCCTTTCTATTGAAAGTCTACCCCATTCTGGCCAATTAGGGACGTAGATAATGCCTATAATATTATTCATGCGCTCAGTGGCGTAACCATACCTTTACAAATGGGGCCTGAAGGGTTCTCAAGATTTTTTTTGAGGGGGAAATTTGGGTCCTTCTCCATAGACACTGTACAAAAGGTCAGTTCATTTGGGGGCGGAAGGGGGGGCAAGGGTTTTGTTTGGGGGGCTCTCGCCCCCCTGCCCCCCCTATTTTGTCTGCAACCTAGTTTTGGACTTAAAATCCTGCAAACCTGATTTTAAAGATGTAATCCAATTATTTCTCAGGAAAATTATTTTTTTATCATATTTGTTTAAATTTACCAAATCAGTGTGTTTCCATAGTTCCCATAAAATTATCTTCTGACTATTGTCTAATAATTACACATTTTCTGTCTTAGCCTGTCAAAGCTTTGTTAGTGAGATGTGGGAATCTGTAGGTATTAAAAAAATACATTTTTGGTCCCCATAACAACAAGTTGTGCAGGGCTATACTGTAAGGGTGGGGTGGTGAGATTTAATCCACTATACCATAGAAACCAAAAAGCCAATGAACTTCAAACTTGGTAGGGTGATAGAGAATGATTAGGTCTGGTGATTTCCTGAAACTCTGGTGCATGTATTCTGTGAATGTGAAAAAAAGTCAAACCAATTTGGAATGGTTTGTTTAAGTTGGTTAGTGACAAACTTTATTCTGATTTTCATTTTGATAAATTTGACCTTATGTCTTTAGTTTAGTGTGTAAACAGCATTAACATTGCATCTTTTTTGTGTGAACTAATGTATACTGGTAAACTGGTTAAATTTTCACAAAAAAAATTATCTGCCATCAGTAAAAAATGAAGTTATAAATTCCACTGAAGTATTGCTGCTTTCAATAATTTCCAACTTTTATGGAAATACAGAAATCCTGTTTTTGTTGAGTTCTTTTATGCCTTTGGCATAATTGCATAGTGCTGCAAAAAATATAAAATATGGTGGCGCCCATAGCGTGTGTCGTTTCCCTGGGCATTTGGGCTATTTAACTGTTTAATTTAGATTATAAACATCAATGGATATAATTTTAAAAAACATGTTACATTTTCCGATGATATCATGATCGAATACAAAGCTGGTAAAATTGATTACGAACGATTTATGGTGCTAGAATTGCATTTCCGCGGAGGCACCCAAATTTGGCAGTTATCTTTCAATGTTATCAATCTATACACAGATGGGTACATAAACGAAAATACTGCTTGTGTACATGGATAGAAAATTCAACGGTTCCTCCCAACTCTAATCACAGTATGTCTTTACCTGAATGCTGCCAAATATGCTAACTGGTTTAGCCTGATTTATGCCCCCACTTACTGGTTCAGTACAAATATGCCACATAATCTGCTATGTCAGCATTAAAATAGTTTAAGGCTAGGGTGTTCAAAGAAAACAAAACAGGGGAAATGCAAACAACAAGAAACTGATACAGCATAAAGAAGAAAAAGTAACAGTGAGTGCATTAACTTTAAAAGGGAAGTTATCGGGGGAAGAAAATCAGGTCAGTAAAGGAGTGGTTGGAAGTGAAATAAGGTTCTGTTGAATAATATATTCACTTGTAGAGAATCTTAACAATCCCATAAGATCTATGATGTCTCTTTTATAGTCTGAAAACCTGTTGGTTGCGTATATGACTTTCCTCTTAAAGGTACAACAAGAGTTTTCTAGACATGTATTTTTTGTGGCATATAGTGATTTCATATAGATTAGACATGCAATAGATTTCTTACTTTGTAATTAGCTACGAAAATGTCTTAAAATGAAGATAAAAGGTGATTTTGATTTGCTTTTAAGCAAATATTTAAAAATATTTCAATATATAAGAGGCTGAAATTTGTACTTGATGCAATGCAAAAATTAGAAATTTCACAATTTGTGTACTTAAAATAATTCTCAGCTTAGCCTTTTTAGATGACAATATTTTTGGTGGAAAGCTTTACATCACTGCAAAATCAGGGTTTTCATTTTTTAGGGACACATGATAAGTGAAATCTCTTGTTGCAACTTTAAAGGGTGATGGCTCGATTTAAGTATATGAAGTTTTCATCTTGATGGAATGGACTTCACCCCAAAAACCATCTGTAAAGTTTTGTGCCTATATTTCAATCCGTTTTGATGAGAGGGCTAAAAACATGATTTTGTAAACCCCGTAGAGTACTGTGTAAAATTAATATTGGTTGACAAAAATGGGGCACATTTTCATTTGTAACTTAAAAAATAAACATTTTTAGGCCTAAGATTTCACAGTGTAAATGAGAAAAATAGTAGCTTGCTTCTGATACCAAAATTTTGACCTCTTCCGGTAAAATCTGGGGTCCCTGGGGACGAGGCTATTAGCAATCGGACCATGGCCCTTTAAAACCACAAAGATAATAGACCGGTCAAACAAGGCAATTTGGGGAATTGTCCGAGTCTTTTTAACACCCTGGGGTCTACCAGCCGAATTTATTGGTTATACATAGAGTTATATGAAGTATTTAGCCAATCAGAAACATGGTAAGAAAAGCTTTAAGTTTGTTACAGATCTATTTTGATTGGTTACTCAGAAGTTATAGCATGTTATATCATGTAATGAGCCAATTAGAGATACCGTAAGAAAGGTGGTAGACCTCAGGGGGTTAACTATCAAAATCACTTTTCTGTCATCTGCTTGTAGATCAGCACATAGGGATTGCTTTGGTAGTATGTGTGTCCATCTGTCTGTGTGTGAACCCTGCACTTACTAGACTTGTACTTTTGTAAGCATTGATCGATTAACTCTATACCAGGTGCCATGATAGAACATGTTAAATTCTACCCTATGACCTTATTGGCAATTTCATCATGATAATGAGCTCATTTATATATTCTCATCTGATTCAGCTCAAATTTGGTGAAAATAATCTTGCGTAATTAGGCAAACATGAAAAATCAAATTGAAGTCATCATGGGCCAAAGGTCATCGAGAGGTCAAATGTTTCATAACTGCTAACGACACATGTATTCCAGGGAACTGTACTTTATATGTTTAAAAACAATGAGCAAATGTTTGAGACATGGTTCATTTGGACTTCAGCAAATGTGCCATGAAAACTTTGTTCCTGCAGGACATTTCCAGAGCAATTTGCACCATGTTTATGGAGAGTCATACCTGTTCATTCATGTTGCAGTCAGTTTGGAAGTAGTGCTTAAAACTCTGAGGCTGGTATTCTGAAAGGGAGACTAACTTTAGTCCTGGGTTTAAACCAGGGTTAGTCCTACAAGAGGGACCTTTTTCCTTTCAAAATACTGTGAAAGTTAAATGTAACAGGGGAGAAAATTCCTCATGGATGGGCTGGAACAGCCCATCCATGAGGAATTTTCTCACCCGTTACAGCACACTTTTAGAGTATGTTGTAAGAAAAAAGGTCCCCTCTTGTAGGACTAACCCTGGTTTAAACCCATGTCTAAAGTTAGTCTCCCTTTCAGAATACCAACCTGACTGTCTCATGTTGTCTTAGTTGTTCTTTTTTGGACATCATTGGAAGGCTGTGCCCATATACTGAATGAACTACTTAGGCCAAGTAAGACATTAACAAGTTTATTTTACTTTTCAAGCAAATCCAAGGGGTATTTGAAACACATATTGCATTATGTACTGATATTATCTATTGCTTTTGGTTTCTTGTTTTGCAGAAGGACAATGAGAGCCTGCCTATTGTGTGTGACTTACTAGGAATAGAAGAGGCACAGATGCGCAAGTGGCTAGTTAATCGAAAGATTGTCACTGTACGAGAAGTCCTCACAAAACCTCTCACACATTCATTGGTAAGTGTGCATTTTTTTGTAATTCTGTTTTATGTTTAGATTAATTTTAAAGGCAGAACCACTTTGGGCCACCAAGGATTGCTAGGCAATTTATGTTACAAATGGCTGAAAAAAACTAGCATGAAACACAAAGTCCAGCTGTCAGATTACAAGGTAGAAACTGGGGGAATTGAAAAAGCATGTTAACATTCCATTTTGCATCCTGTGTAGCCTGAAAGGTTGAAAAAGATGACATAAGAATATTGTCTATGTTCTTATCTCTGAGTTTCTTGCACTTTGTGTGAGTCTTTCTTTTCCAAAGATACAAAGAACTGCCATTTTAATGGTTAACTGTCAATATTAACACAGCAGTGAATAGGATGTTGCAATATGCAATATTACTTCTACCATCAAAACTACAAGTTTGTTTCCATGAAACTTGGTGGTGAGTGTATGCAAGTGCCACGTTCTTGTATCAGGTAGAGAACATGATACACTTCAACTTAAATTTGTGAAAAATTGGATAGATGATATGCTTAGAGCTTGTGCAACATTTTTAACAGAGAGCAGTAGATATAATAAAAGGAATATATTAGGCCTTTGATGTAGTACTGTTGAGCAATGCTTACTGGAATGAGTATCTAATTTTGAGGTAGGAAAATTACAAAGAAAGATGTGGAAGCATTTTGCTCACAATGAAAATAAGAAATTCACAACTCCAATCAACAAAACTCTTTCTTTACACAGGCCACATTTTCAAGGGACGCCCTATCCAAACGCATCTATGCCGAGGTGTTTAACTGGATAGTGGAACACATCAACAAGAATGTGGTACCTACAGGAAAAGTAGTCAACTTTATAGGAGTCTTAGATATTTACGGGTAAGTGATACAAAAAAGGGAAATTTTAGCTTGTTTCAAGCCCTCCTTATGAAAAAGTATGCGCATCGGCAATGTTCATGAGCTTCCAAGACAAAATGTCTCAAGTTCCCTGTGTGAATAATTGCATAATGAAATTCTGTTGTGGAAATAATAATAATAATAGTAATATTTATTTGAATTAAGTGCAAATTATGATGCCCGATACATTGCACATGCAGATAAAATGACAAAGTCAAATATAAAAAATATAGAAATAAGCAAGTAATCGGGAAAAGTGAATGGGCTGAAGAATACCCCAGAACATAAGTGCACACTTTACCCATGGCAAAACAATACATTGACAGGTCGTAATAAAAAACATACATATGCACATAGAATAACAATACATCAATTAACAAAGTATTAGCATATAAAATAGCAATACAAAAAAAATAAATTAGTAGAACGAGTCATACATGCAAAAGAAACACATTTCACTTTGTGGCTGCAAGCTCAATTGGTAAAGTCTAAGTAAAATCTTTACAACCAGAAAATTCCTTAATTGCGAGCGCAAATGTAAAAATGACGGGATCCATTTTGGTTTGATTTATAATCATTATCATGTATTTCTTTTCCACAGGTTTGAAATGTTTGAAGTTAACAGTTTTGAGCAGTTTTGTATCAATTATGCCAATGAGAAATTACAGCAACAGTTTACACAGGTTGGTAGCATATAAATAATGGTTATAACAAGTTCCTCCTAAAAAGAGCCCAAGCCCTAATAAGTGCCCATGTATAATAAAGTACATCTTGACTGCTTTTGAACAAGATAGGAAAGTGCAAAGCAGCTTTCCAAGGATGCCTTACTTTTGAATGTTGAAATTATTAGTTTGATGGCATGATGGAAACCAAAAAGTGTAGATTTTCTTTAATATTTTGTGAAACATTTTGGTCTTTAATTTAAAACGAGTTGGGCTGAAAAGATAATTTTTAAGATGTACCTTCAATGCGATATTTCCCATATCGTGTATTTTTAAAAACAGTCTCAAGTGGAAAGTGTTTATAATTGGTGGGAAGTAAGAGGGAGAAATGCACACACACACACACAATTTTAGCCCTTATTTTTTAATTAGGCTGAGTTTGGTGATTTTCCTGTTCTATTCTTAAGGAGCCTTTAAATTTTTGCCCCCCCCCCCACAACATTGTGTTGTGTGGGCTTATGTTGTACTGCAGATGGGCGGGCGGATGGGCAGCAATAGTATTAATCTACACTACAGACTAAACCGATTACTCAATGAACTTCTAACTTGGCATGGTGATAGAACATGACAAGCTCACGTGCTGTATACTTTTTGGTCAGGTTATGAATATTAATGAGCTCATTTGCATATTTTGAAAAAAGCATTAATCCACTCTACAACCTAAACCCATTACTCAATGAACTTCTAAGGTGGCACTGTGATAGAACATGACAAAGTCCTTTGCTGTATACTTTTTGGACAGGTTTTGAATATTAATGAGCTCATTTGCGTATTTTCAAAAAGTGTGATTATAACCATAGTTGTGGGGGGCCATCTTAATTAGTACGTCAGCCCGGACCAGTTTTGGGCACCAAGGGGTAGGTGGAAGAGTAGAAAAATTTCATTGCTACCACATGTTAGGTACATATGTGGGGATCATCGCCTGGGTGGATGTAGAAATCAGAAGTGGTGCAATTATTTTTTATGGGCCAAAAAAAGTCAAAATTGACCCAAATTAGGTAAAAATCATAGAATGGTGATTTATTTATTCCGACTTCATATTGAAATGTAATACTAATAAAATTCCCCCACTATATTGCTGTAGATTCAAGAAGAATTTGAATGTTGGATTCTGGGGTTAATTTTGACCCCAGAAAGGATCAAAAAGTGGTCAAAATTGACCCAAATTAGGTAAAAATCATAGAATGGTGATTTATTTATTCCGACTTCATATTGAAATGTAATACTAATAAAATTCCCCCACTATATTGCTGTAGATTCAAGAAGAATTTGAATGCTGGAATCTGGGGTTATTTTTGACCCCAGAAAGGGCCCAAAAGGGGTCAAAATTGACCCAAATGAGGTAAAAAATCATAGAATGGAGATGCATTTATTCCAACTTAAACAGTAGTATTTCATTTTCTCCACTCTATAGCAGTAGATTCAAGAAGAATTTGAATGTTGGAATCTATCTGGGTCAAAATTGACCCAGAAAAGGCAAAAAGATTCACCCCAATTTAATATATAGTTTCATCCTGACTCCAATACCCATCTGTTAATTATCGTGCCCGTATCATTTCAACCAGTTTTGATATGAGGGCTAAAAATGTGATTTATGAAGCCTCCTAGAACACTGTGTAAAATAATAAATTCTAAGTTATATCTAATAATATCTAGGTTAAATATTTTAAGTCCTACGATTTCACAGAGTAAATGAGACAAATAGTACCTTTCTACAGACACCAATATTATATTCTGATCACTTCCTGTAAAATCTGTTGATCCCGGGGACGAGGCTATTTAAGGCCAAGTAAAAAAAATAAAACAGTTGATCGTCCGGACTTTTGAAAAAAAGTTGGTGAGAGAGGCCTTTATTATTTGTTATTTTATTATTTTTTCAAAGATGGCCGCCATGTCTAAGATGGCCACCATGATATATTTGAAGATTGTGTTTACATTGTGGAAATAGTAGTGTGTAAGAAGGTTGAAAAAATTGCTCAACAAAAATGAAGGATACTCTTTAAAATAGGTATGAGAGTTCAATAGTGCTCCGATATTTTTTGTTGACTTCATTTTCCCCCTTTTTAGCCGCCTTTTTGGTGGTGTTGTTGCTTTTTAAAAAAATAACAAATAACAAAATCGGTCGGCGTCCAAAATCGGAGCGGGCGGGGACGATCAACTGGTTTTTTTTTACTTGGCCTTAAAGAGTGGATCTTTAATCAATTTGACCCCAAAATTGACCCTAGAAAGGGCCCAAAAGAGGTCAAAATAGACCCCAAAAGAGTGTGAATTAAAAGCTATCAATTGGGCAATTATACTGTGGAGGTTAATCTTTTGAGAAGCAACTCCATAGACAAATGTTTGCACTTTTTGTCAGCTGGCAACCACATGGATTTGCATCAATTGACGAAACGATTGCCATGTTGGCAAAGGTGGACAATTATCATCATGCATCTTTTGACTTTTGTCGAAATCTGTGGCGTACTTCTTTGCAAAACGTCTTTATCATGTATTGCTGCTCCACTTCAAAGTAAAGCTGGTATCTCTGCTGCATAGCATATCAGAGTAGGTTAGTGATCTGCTACCTCTACTTGGACATGGAAGACTCCACAGAATAAAGGTCTGATATAATCTGTTCCTTGACTTGAAAGCAATGCCCACCGAACTGTGCTCTATTCTGTGCCACAATTGTGGTAATAGGAGGTATTTCACCATAGATCCGATATTCGTTAGGATGCTTTTTTCCAGGAGATATTTTCAACTGGTATGAGTTGCCTGGTATAAGTGCCACTTAAAAAGTCCTGTAGCTCCCCCTTCATTGTCAATGTTTCTGCACCATACAGTAAGATGTTTTCCACACAGGCCTGTAGAAGGCAATCTTAGTTGCTCTGGAGACAACAGACTTTCATATTATATACTTAACCATAATAGTAAAACAGTTGTGAAAATTTCAGGGCAGAAATAAACCAAAAGATCAGATTTAACAACATAGGATAGCGTTCATTCAACATACCAACTGTTTCTCTCCTACTGGATTGTTTTACCTAGTTTGAGGAAAAAGGACTGAAATTGTGGCGTATTGGGTTAAATTTTGACCAATTTGGGTTGGACCATTTTGACCCCTTTTCAAAGTTTTTCATTGCGAATGTCATTAAAAGGAACACTAAATTAGGAGGGGCAATTTGTTTTAAAAGGGGACTTCCCCAAAATTACAAATGGGCAAATTTGGTCCCCCAAAATTATAAAGGGGGCAAATCTGGCAAAAGTGGACTTTTTACCTACATATTTTCACTCGCAAAATCTATTTTTGGCCTTTTAGGGGTTATGGGGCTTTTTGGAATGTGAGCGTCAGCCCCCACCGCTCCTCCCCTGGTTACAAGCCTGATATTGTGCATTATTACCAATTTTAACAGAGCAAGACTGCAGATATGTAAACCATGCATTAATTGGTTAATATATTTTGACCAAATTGGGTGTAATTTGACCAATATTATCCAAAGTTTTCAATTTTGGATGTCACTACTGATAAAAGTGAATAAAGATTTTAAATTGGCAATTGATTATTGAAATTCATGCCTTAATATTGAAATATATACATACCAAATACAAATGTCCTTGTTTTTACCCATTTTAAGTCATTTTTTAACCTTTTGGCCATTTCTGGGGTTTACATTCAAATTCTTCAATCTACGGCTATATAGTGGGGCAAATAAACTATAAATATTACATTTTAAAATTAAGATGGAATAAATACATCACCTTTTTATGATTTTTACCATATTTGTGTCAATTGTTACCCCTTTTTGGCCCCAGATTCCAACATTCAAATTCTTCTTGAATCTACAGCTATATAGTGGGGGAATTAAATAGTATTATATTTCAACATGAAGTCGAAATAAATAAATTACGATTCTATGATTTTTACCTAATTTGGGTAAATTTTGACCTCTTTTTGGCCCTTTCTGGGGTCAAAAATAACCCCAGATTCCAACATTCAAATTTTTCAATCTACAGCTATATAGTGGGTCAAATGAACTGTTACATTTCAAAATTAAGATGGAAAAAATACATCACCATTCTATGATTTTTACCATATTTGAGTCAATTTTGACTCTTTTTTGGCCCTTTCTGGGGTCAAAAATAACCCCAGATTCCAACATTCAAATTCTTCTTGAATCTACAGCTATATAGTCGGGAAAATTAAATACTGTTACATTAATTTGAAGTTGGAATCACCATTCTATGATTTTTACCTTATTTGGGTCAATTTTGACCTTTTTTGGCCCATAAAAATAATTGCACCACTTCTGATTTCTACATCCATCCAGGTGATGATCCACACATATGTCCCTAACACCTGGTACCATTGGCATTTTTCTACTCGACCACCTACCCTAACTCGAAAACTAGAGCACTTGGCTGACGTACTAAATTATGAACCATGTTATCCTTATTTTATCAACCCATTAATCATATTTTATTCAAGATTGATTTCTTACATCATTCTTGTGCTACCCATCAGCCAGCTTATGTTTCATTCTTATCTTGTCTTATCTACACAGCATGTATTCAAGTTGGAGCAAGAGGAGTATGTGAGAGAGCAGATAGAGTGGTCATTCATTGACTACTATGATAACCAACCATGTATTGACATGATAGAGAATAAATTGGGTATACTTGACTTACTGGATGAAGAGTGTATGGTAAGTAGTCAGGAGGTGTAGTGCTAGCACCCCCCAAATCTCTGAAACTGGGGGTCCAGTAAGGGTAGTGAATACAGGATTCACACCAGTAAATAACAGTAGAAACAGAGCTAAGTCCAGCCCCTGCTGCAAATGATGGTCTTTTTGCGGACCCTTGCCTAAGTGTACCCTAAAAACTGTGAGAAATTGGCGAGATCTGGGTTGCAAATCATGGTTGCTATCAATATTAAGTATAAAATCTGTAGGAATATCAAAAAAAAGTTGACATTGATACATTATTTTGATCCGACAAACCGATTTTAACCGTATTCTTACAGGAAACACCTGACTGAAAAAGTGCTCTGACCTCCAGGGTCCACGGTGCATGCTAGTCTTCACGATCCAGTAGCTTGAAAATTTTGGGAATAAAACCTAATTTCATGATTGATCGGGTATATGAGATATTGATTGATATTCAAAGCGAATGTTAGTTTAAGGTCTGAGATGTTCCATTGAGGAGAAATGACGTTTTCATGTCGCCCATTTTGTACAGGAACGAATGGGACTCTTATTTACCGTTGTAACCCTACATAGGAACTCTATTATGTACCTCAACAAATTTTCTGCTTTTCAGTATATGCCCTGTTTAATGGGGGCAATCATCCGATAGCAAGTGGCAGCATCATGGTACAATAGGTCACATTTTCAAAAAAAAAAAAAAAAACCCCCCAAAAAAAAAAACAAAATCCTGGGGCCGCTATCCATACATTGCAGACCGGTTAACATGTTCACAAACCGGTAGTATTGCCAGGGCGAAATTGGTTCTCATGAAATAGGATTGTATTTCCTGAAATCCTTACACAAATCACTGATATATTGGTGCATTTTGTTTATTTTTTTTTGTGGACACAAGCAGATCTTGGTGACCTAGTAAAACACCCCAGACTATGAAAACAGGCTTTCCAGATGATTAATGTATTTTATTGTGTAGCAGCCATTATTTTTAGCGGGGTGTGATTCTTTAGGATTTTTCCTGATTTCAGAAATTTTTTATTTTCAAAATTTCCACAATTTAATATCAGTCCAATTCTAAGCATTTTAGGTCAATTTTACACTGTTTTTTTTCAGGATTTTTGCCAAATTTAGGATTTTTCTATAAAACTCAATCACAGCCCTGTTATAGCCCACAGTGTTTTTAACAAGCCTGTAAGGATAATATGTCCTTGTGGTGAATAAAAAGCATGATACAATTCTTTTCTAATTGCTACAGCTGCCAAAGGGATCCGACGACAACTGGTGTCAGAAACTCTACGACAAACACACAGGCAAGAAGCACTCAGTAGCCACGGACGTCAAGGACATCGTTCGTGGTCCATCATTTTGCCGACAAGGTGGAGTACCAGAGCGAAGGATTTGTAGAGAAAAACAGGACCAGGTCAACGATGAACATCTCAATATACTCCGAGCCAGCCAGGTAGGTGCATGTGGTTCAAGGGCTGATTTCAGATGGAACAATTGTTTGACCATGCTATTTGAGCTCAGGAGTGTCTTGTCTTATAAACGAATTTGGCAAGTTCATCTCAAACTGAAATTGGAAGGTGTTTAAAGCTCAAAAGGAAATTATCATTGAAAGGTGGCTGGAGGTAATCATGTGAACCAATGATACTCATTGTAGTGGTTAACAGATGTTGATTTCCCTTTTTGTTGAATTCTCAATCTGGACTGGGCTATCAATTAAATGGCCGAGGTCATGGACCTAGCCAATCAGCCAAATAGCCTTTGATTTATTTGGAGAATATCCTGGATAACCCAAGAAAGCCTCTGTAGGAAGCTCATTTCCATTGGGGGTCCATTTATTGGGATTGAACCACGGGGCGAATGAATTCTAATTTTAATCAATAGTATGTATACAGATTAAATCCGTAATTAATAACCTGATTAAATTTCAGCAAGTTGCCCTGCCAGGGATAGATCCGGGGACCTCCAGCACCAAAGGCTAATACCCTAATGGGCCATGCCTCTCCCACCCTTTTCTTGTTGCTTAGCCAGTAATCCAAACCCTAAGTCTAGTCCTAACCCCCACCACTAACCTTTAACCTCTAACCCTTAACCCCAAACCTTAATCCAACCCCAACCAGGTGAAATAGTCAAGGGCACTATGGATTTTCTACTGAGTGTTGTGTGAAGCTGGATTGTAGACATTAAAGCAGTATTGGCTTTGGTTGGCCCAAAAAGGCTACTCAGCCGATCTTTGTCTGACCAGTAGCCACATCCCAAAAAGCTACTTTATCATGCATCGTACTGCAACAGCCAGTGAGCCCCAACATTAGAATTTTAGTGTGATGTATTAATATTCATATACGTAATATAGTGTGCCAATAACACAGAATGCAGATAAGCAAATACAGAAGGTGCTGCATCACTTTTAAGTATGACTAATGCAAAAGGCCCTTATTTGGTCAATCCTGCAAAAATTGTTATTTTTTTTCCATTTTGATATCTTAACTTCATAACACTACCTATAGAATTAATATACATACATAATCTAAATCTTGTTTTGTTTGTTTGTTTGTTTGTGTAGTATGAATTTGTGGCACAACTTTTCCAAGAGAAAGCGCCTCCAGCGGACCAAAACAAGGGTAAATTTTTTTTTTTTTTTTTTTTTTCTGGTCTTATCATTTGCAGGGTATGTTAGGATACCTGTACTTGTTACATACATGCAAAAATCTGATTTTTGATGATTTTTTCGATTTTCTGATTTAGCAAATCACTGATAGTGTCTTTAATATTCATATACGTAATATAGTGTGCCAATAACACAGAATGCAGATAAGCAAATACAGAAGGTGCTACATCACTTTTAAGTATGACTAATGCAAAAGGCCCTTATTTGGTCAATCCTGCAAAAATTGTTATTTTTTTTCCATTTTGATATCTTCATAACACTACCTATAGAATTAATATACATACATAATCTAAATCTTGTTTTGTTTGTTTGTTTGTTTGTGTAGTATGAATTTGTGGCACAACTTTTCCAAGAGAAAGCGCCTCCAGCGGACCAAAACAAGGGTAAATCCGGCCAAGTGAAACCCTTAAGAGGGGTAGCCAAAGGACACAGATCCTTCAAGAAATCTGTAGGCAGTCAGGTAGGTTATTTCACATCAGTAAGTCTTAAGGTGTATTGTCAATTCATTTTTACCAAAATAAATCCGTATAACATACTGTACTGACCCTAGTATAGTACCACCTGTTTTTAACCTGAAATTTTAATTTAAGGGGTGGGATTACAATGGGAATTTCCATCCTAACATAAAACACACAGGCATCAGAATGTCGGCCTTTTCACAGCTAAACTTATTCCAGATATTTTTAGGTGTCAAATGAGATGTGTGATCAACAAAGACCTGAAAATGAACTGAAGCATAGACCCAATTAATTTTGTAAAGAAAATCACAAATTTCCAAAAACAGTAATGATTGTAACAAATACTGCATATAATCTGTGGATTTGCAGCAAAGTACTTATAGTGGGATTATAGTAGCATTTTTTAAATATTTTTAGATTCTTTCAAAACTGGGGGTGGGTGGGATTATAATCACGCATGGGACTATACTCGGGTCAGTATGGTAATAAGAGTAATAATGGGCAATTTTAAGTAATAGAACAAGATGATCATGATGGGTAAACCAACAGAGCATAGCTTGGGATAAACTGGTCACCCAAAATACCTCAGTGGGGTGAGGGAATTATAATAAATGAAACACATACTCTGTGATTTATGTGTCAAATGTCATAAATGGAAGTCCTAAACAAACTTATCAATCTATAAATGTATTAAGTACATGTAGATCCAAATTTGAAAAGGAAGGTTGGGTTCAATAGCTGTCTAACGTGTATCATTTTGTACCATGTTTCACATCTGTTTAGAAATGGTATCAGGGTCAATAGCAAACTTAAATAATTGCTACTTAATAATTGTAAAGGTCATTTGATTTCAGCAATGTCCATATATTTGCCCAGTCACATCTAAAGAGGTACTAGTTAGTCTTTGTAGAAAAGAGGTCCTGAGCAAAACTATATATTTTGTTTGAGAAAAAAATATTTAAAAAGACATCCCCCCTTTTTGTGTTGCCTGCTCTAAGGCAGGAAGACGCATAGGGATCACTTTGTCCACTGTAGTTGATGTCTGTTGTTGTTGTTGATGTCTGTTGTTGTGTTGATGTTGTGTTGTTTAGGAAAGTGGTTAACAATTGCTGTAATATCCGCATACTTTGATGGATTTAAACCAAACTTGGGTCACAAGTGCAACATGGCATCCCCCATTTGTTGATGAGGTCAAAGGTCACATACCGAGGTCAAAGGTCATGTGAGGTCAAGTTGTAAAATAGGCTGAAATGTAAAATTGACCTCATTTGAAGTTCAATTGGAATCAAACTTGGTTTATGGAGTTTACATGCAAACCCTCATTTGTTTATGAGGTCAAAGGTCACATATCAAGGTCAAAGGTGATGTTAGGCCTCTCATTCACAAACCGCGATGGCAGGCCACACAAGCGGTTCCGAGGACCGATGTATTTTTTTATAAAAAATCTGCTTTTTAATCTGTTTTCTCAATTTTTTTTTTTAAACTAACAAAGAATTAAGCTCGATTTACATCTTTATTAATCAAAGCAAATTCTTAAGATATCAATTTAAACCCTTGTACTTCTAGAACCAAATATTAGATTTTGATGACTGGTGTTTTGCCAAAGCTGAGGAAACAGCGATATATGAACTCCTGATTGGTTTGGATATGGCCTGAACAAAGAAAATGCCAAAGTCTAAATTCTCATGTAAAAACAGGTTTACAAGGGCAGGCACTGAACTGAAGGTCTGTTTTCAATAATATCACTGCTTTTCCACATCTGAAGCTTCCCACTCAGTTGGTAGAGCATCAGTCTAGAGACCCCAGGTTCAAATCCTAGATGGTTAGTGAATTTTTCACTGGCTGTTAATTTCTGTGATGTGGAGACTTGTATTTAAAGATTATTCTCACAAGTGTATAAATTTTGTTGTAACTGGATACATTCACTTTTAAAAATTAAGGCAATGGATATTACAAGAAATAATGTAAGCTATTATAGTGCGTGTTTAGTGTTTACATTAATCTTACTGTAAAATAAACTGGCTTTCTCAGAGGAAGAGATATCAAGACATTAACCCTGAACCGGCGACTCTCAAGCAGGTTTCGGCTACAACCAAGGTATACGATCATGTGATATCACAGTGCATCGGCATGGATTGAAGTGGTTTGGGATGGGTGTGTGTGTATCATGCATCAGCCATCACTATAGGGCTATTTATCATTGAAAAGTGTGCTGGTATCTTGTTCTTTTGGGCCTGCAAGATCAGATTTTTTTAAATTGCGTAGTGTATCTGGAAACAAGTGGGAAATAAGTATGTATTTGATATAAAACTCTAAAAATGGTAGATGAAAGTTTCTGAATCTCTCATGTATGATGTAGGTCCAAGAGGGCAGTATACCAGTTACGCTAATAATAATAAACGGTGTGTGACTAGCATGACTGATGCAGTAAATATTACACATTTGCATGTCATGGAATTAAGGATACACCTGATTCCAAGATCAAATTCACCTTTGAGTAAATGTTGGGAAAGTTATCTTGGGTCTGAGTCCCAAGAATAGGATATTAGTTCTATCTGTCAAATATGAAGTGAGAAATCTTGTTTAAAATAAGTAATTGATAGGTATGATTGCAGAGGACACCACAAAACAGAGAAGTTGTCTTCCATTGTAACTTAGGATTTTACATATTGATCTTTTGCTGGTTCTCAATGAATAGGCTTGCACACAATCTATCTTTCTTATGGGCAAACAATAGTTTGTCGCACTCCTCCTACTCTGTTTTTATTTATTTTCCTACTCTCTCAAGGGCTGTCAAAAAAGTCAAATGAAATGTGTTGTTTTCCTCTGGATACACTGTAGGCATCTACTGAACAAAGAGTGACCCATGTTCATAGCAATTGTTCTGATAATAGAGTATTCTCATAATTGGCCATATGAAACTCAAGTCCCAAGGTCCAACTTGGCCTCCCACAGAAGATCATTTCTCCCATTCTCTGTAGGCTTATGGAATACTCTTCCTGCTCATGTAGCATCAAACCAGGACTTGCAGAGTTTCAAAAGGGAGGTTAATTGCTATCTTAGCGCCAATCCGTCAGCGTTACTAATTAGATAACTGCTGTTAATGCCTAGATTAGCCTTGACCTAAATAAAAAAAAATGGGGTAAATTGCTTCGCCGATGAGGATCAGGCGATAGCAGCCAAGATTCATTCAATATAGCAAGTCGCCCAAATGAATCAAAGCAATACCGACTGCAAACCACAAACCGATTTGGGTCCTTTGATGTGGGCCGGTCATGGGTATTCCCCTCACCCATTTATGAACTCATCCTCGTCCTCATCCGTTATTCATATATGAATATTAAAAAATCAACCCTACAGTGGATTTGATTATTCAGCTCAAAGAATTGTTATTGCTTGACAAAAGTGATGGATTTATAATTACATATATATTTAATTAAAAAGCCAAAGACCACAACTATACAGAGTATTCTGACCTCAATGCTATAACTCTTAACTCTATTTCTAACTTTTAACCCTAAACCTAACCCTATCCAGTGTACCATTAATGTGACTTTGCAGAGCCATCTCTCTCCCAACAGTGTCTGGTCAACAAGTATCTATATTATATCCCAGACCAGAGGAAAGCAAGATGTTTTTCAGTAGATGCTTTTGATAGGTCTTAAAAGCAAAACCCTTTCTTAACCACTCACTTATTTTGTGCATCTCTGAATTGGTGTCAAATCAGTAGATGACACAATTTTGAGAACCTTGTCAGGACAAGTGTGAACACAAGGATAACAAATGGTAAGAAATTGCATGCTTAGGAGGAGAGACGGGCCACACTGTGCATGCGTCGAGGATATGTTGCTAACCACACTTTGCCATCTTGATGGCTTCCTCAGATCATCCAAAATGGACACACAAACCATCATCATCATCATCATCATGATCATTGTGATCTTAGAAGGACCATATCATCAGCAAACAAGGTAGTTCTTTGGAGCCCGGGATATGCAAAGCATGAACAATTATGGATGGCATATAGCACTAGCTTAGGAAAAAATGTTAAATGAGATAGCAAATAGCCAAAAAATGCGGCTGAAGTAAGATTCGAACCAGTGACCTCTGGATTGGGAAGGGAGGGGATCGAGAAAGATGCAGCTTTTTAATATAGTGTGTTGGTTTCTGGTTTGTATCAGGAAAATGGGTGTGATCCGTGGTTACACGTTGTGCAAGGTTGTATCAAGTGTGAGTGCTACAAGGTTGTAAGTGCAATAGCAAACATTTGTCAGAAATTTCCATCAAACATACTATTGTGCCAAGTCTTTGGTCAGTGGCTCTTCAAATGGTTCTTCAGGCGACTATGTTACCTGAAGAATCATTTCAAGAGCCAAATTGAGTTATCCTAATACATGGAAGCACACAGATGTACCACATGACAGCTATGGTAGAGCACTGGGCTCACAATCCAGAGATCACCGGTTCGAATCCTGAGCAAGACTTCCATATGTACCCCCTCTCATATATTTACATGCAACATAAAATCTGTTTATTCCGTTTTTGATTAAACGAGGCCAAAATTAAATTAAATTTTGTATCATGTAAATATATTGAGGGGGGTACATATGGGCGTCTTTCTGAATCCTGCTTAGGCCAAATTTTCTTGCCATCTCATTTTCTAACGTTTGTTCAGCTCCCAATTTGTTTTCTTTCAGCTCCCAATTTGTTTTCTTTCAGGCTGAGGAGATAAAATTTACCCCTACTTCTTTAAGATAATGACTTTCTGATTGGGTGTTTTGTCATTGCTGGCATTTTTCCTGATGCATTTCACATTTGTTTAAAAGAAATGAGTTCAACACAATCTTAGTACAGAGTGTAATTAAAGGCAATGGCAATGATTTGCCAAATCAGAAAATCAAAAAAATCATTAAAAAATCAGATTTTCGCAATAAAATCGCGTAAAGAGTTGGGCCTAACAGACTACACATCAGTTGGGATAAAACTGTCTGCCATTTAATAAAGTTTATCTATGAGAATGATGTCATTAAATTTATGACAACTGTCTCAAAATATAAGTGTAACTTTCAAATAAATCGATAAATGGCCAAAACAGCATGCAATTAAGATTGTATATATATATAAAACTAAGGATGAATGCAATTGATTGATACTAATTTGCTATCAAAGTTTGATGTGAATGGTATGAAAATAAGATTCAAATTACTTGATGCATAATACCCATCTGTTGACAAATCAATGCATGTTGCATATTTGATGTCTAAGGCCTAATACTAATCTCTACCTGGAGCTGGCTAGAATTGAAGGAGGAAAAACCTGTATGCTTGGACTGGATTCGAACCGACAACATATGTACTACTAGCACAGGGCTCTAACCAATTGGTGGTAGAGCAATAGATTAAATCTGTCGGTATTAAAAGGGCATGGCCCAATTTAAGTATATAAAATATATAAAGTTTTAATCTTGACCACTTTCGGTAAAATTGGGGTTCTGGGGACGAGGCTACAGTGATGCACAAAACAGGCGACAGGTCTAGTGGCAGAGTACCTTCAAAATGTCGGAATGCCAAAACAGCCAATTTATATTGATAACATATTCATGTATACCTCGTATGTATCTGCGTACGCGATTGGTCAATACCCGTCACGTAACCATGTGTAAATAAACGTTTATGCATGGCTGCCGTGACAAACGCCGAAAGTGGTAAAAAGTCATGCAATTTCAGACAGAATTTTTTGATATGTATGATTTTACTTTTGTAGTAAAGTTAGTAAAAAAGTTGGTAACATGAAGGGGGTTCATTCATAGTATTTTGGGTATGAACGTTTTTTATGCCTCTGGCATAAACACGCGTTCATACCCAAAATACTATGAATGAACCCTAATTAAACATGTACTACTAAAGTATTCTGACTCTGAAGAGGGCACAAGTAAGTACAGATTTCCATGGTTGAGAGTTGAAAATTTGCAAGACGCAAAAATTTGCATGATTTTGGGCAAAGACTAACTAGCGCAAGTGTATGTTTGGTTTCAGATTAACTCTCCTTAGGGACACCAGACCAATTTGATGTATGTGGTGTTCCCTTTAATAAACACTGATTTGAGTTAAAAAAATCTATTTCTCTTTGTTCTAGTCCGAGATCCACTTACTACCTGATAGTACACTGAAACACTACCCCGCCTCATTACTCCAGTCATCAAACCAAATGAAATCTCACCAAAGCCCTTTGAGTAATTCTGGAGTATTTATATGAAAGCGGTTTGTTTTCGCTCCCCTTTAATATTCATTGTTAGTTCACTGTCTTCAATTCAAATGGCCTCCCACTATGTCATTTTGGGGAATTTCACCTCAAAGGTCTGTGAATCCCACCAAAATCCCTTTTCCTTGACACAAAACCCTAACTTTTACTTTCATTTTTACCGCAAAATGTGTGTACTTAGGGATTTTAGTACTTAGGGGATTTTTTAATCATGATTATGAAATGCCTTTGTGGTTCTTAACTTCGTGGACACTTTTTCCACTCCTAGTACTAAAATGTGTTGTACAGTATAGTATACATGCACATTGCAATACTGCACTTAGGGATTGATTCATATACCCTGTGGATCCACCTACAAAACAATTGAGCCACTATTGTGTTTTTAAGAGTACTTAGATACTCATTATTTTTAAATCTTTATTGAAAACTTAATTATATTTTAAAATTAAAGCAACAATGCTCTGGATATTGTTAGACCTATTTGAATTATCCACACTTAAATTCTATTGAATAACGCCCAATTTTCCAAGTTCCACAGTGATGTCACCATTAGACTTGTTGATATAGCATAAAATCATGACACTGAGCTGTTTCCTTACACACAACCAATGTTTTGACTGAAGATCTGCATTTCCCTTCTGCTAATTGGAATGCCCCAAAATACCTAATTTTTAGCACCCCTAAAAGGTGTCTCAACCAGTGACCCCAGGTTACACCCTGTCGGCCATTACTCTTCTTCAATTCCGTTTTGGCCGCCAATACCAAACGGACGCGTACCTCGCAGCTCTGTTATTAGCAGCCACAGTTATCTGAGATCTTTGATACTAAGACTTTTGTCGTCTCAAACGGAATACTCCTACTACTAATACCAATACTATCTGGACATATTACTGGATTATATCTGGATTTATTGCTCTATTTGTCCGACGGAATAAGCCGGCGACTTTACGCCCGTCCGGAGAGCTTTTATTTGTGTATACCTTTTTTGCCGCCGATGCGGATCCATGTGATCTGTGTAGCGGGACAAAACGGTAACAAAGCAGCCATTGCCGCACGTGTTGCGGGCTTTGGATGCCTTGCTTTTGTGAGGCCTGTTTTTCTGTTTTTCTTGTATTGCCCATCTATCATAAAACAGTTCTATTTTGGTGAGTGTTTCGATTATTTTTGTATTTTTAATCAAATATGTGATCCTGACGTTGGAAAATTCTTTAAACCCGTGTGTGACTTGTTACCGCTACGGTATCTTTGTCTCCGCTTGGCGGGCCTGGTCTTACCGCGGCACGCCTATTGTTTTTCATCGCTCGGTGGTTTCAGTTCCTGCAAACTCCCGCGCGCCCATTTGTCTCGCTTCACCCCACTTTTCAGCGTCCTTTGCGCTTGCCGTCCCGCGACCCTCCTTTCTCCGTGCGTTCATTTTGGGTCTCGCTTCCGCTGTCCCTTTTTGGTGCTTGTTCTTTTGCGGTGGCCTTCTGTTTTTCATGGTTCGCCATTGAACAAGTTTCCCTGTTTTTTTTCGTTAAGGAAAGGGGGGGTGGTTTTTTCGGCTCCGGTCCGAGGTTCTTCCAAGGCGGCCCGCTGCTTTGGGAGCACCAAAGTGTTGTAAAAGCTTCGGCTACTTCATGGCGTGTTAGTAGGGCTTTTTCTCTCTCTCTCGGGCGTTGCCCGCCCGTCTACCTCCTAACCAGGCCGCTGGTCGCCTGGTCATATCCCTAGGGGCCTTTCTCCGGTGCAGGCTAGCGCGTTCTGCTCTGCCTTTTCCCTTGGGGATTTTGGCAGCTTCAGACATTCCGGTACGGCAGCCTTCGGGTGCTTCATAGTGTTGGCTAGTTGGCCGGCTCCCTCGGGGGCTAGCCTGGCTAGCACGCTGCCTGCGCTGGCTCGCCTGATTTAGCTCGTTGCTTTAATCGTTGCAGGCTAGCGTGGTCTGCTCTGTTCTCTCCCTGTGGGATTGGGCGGCAGCAGTCCGTCCGGTGGCGATGTGTTGGCTATGGTGACGCCCGTGTTTTCTCGGGCCGATCCATCGCCAGTACCGACGCCCGGCGCTCGTGGTTTACGGGTCCTCGGACTCTGCGAACGCGCTGCCGTGGTACCGCGCTGCCGTGGTACCAGTCTTGGGGCTTGATTCGTCCGGCCCTGAGGTGGTTTCCCTCCTCCTCGTGCCCCACCCCGTTAGGGGGCGACCGCGGGTGTCGTTTATTGCTCACTGCTCCCCGCATGCTAAGCCTGCTAGCCGCGCGGTGTCAATCCGGCTCGTGCTGCATTCTTCACCAGGCCTTCACGGCTAGTTGGCGCGCAGCGCTTCCGCCAGGTTGGTCCCCGCTCACGGCGGGTCACCGCGTGTCGCGGCTGTCCTCTGGTGGCGGGTCGACCACACTGGTTTCCCGCTACTTCACAGCCGTTACGGCAACACGACCCTCATGGCTAGACTGCTAGCCCCGCGGGGTAATCTGGCCTCGTGCTGCAATGCTTCACCCGGCCTTCACTGGCTAGGTGTGGCGCGCAGCGCTTCGCCAGTGGTCCGCTCACGCGGGGTTCCGTGTGCGGTTGCTGGTGCGGTTTGTCCAGCGCTATTCCGCTACGGTTCCGCGTTACTGTACACCCCGTGGGTGTTTCCTTTCTCGGCGCCCGTGGGCAGCCTCCGGGGCTTGCCTCCGCGGGGGCTCCGGTCATGCCTGCCCGCCCTCCATGGCGCGCTGCGTGCCCGTACTTAGCCTCTGTCGCTATTAGTCTCTCCGCGGGTTGTATCGCTCGTGGCTCCGGGACTTCTAGGTGCTGTTCTCCCCGCCTTCAGGCGCGGCGTACTCCCTCCCTTTTATAGGGTCTCACCTCTCGGAGGTGAGCGGCTTGGGTTGATTGTTTACACTCAACCCTCTTGCCGCGCCTCCTTCTGCAGGGGTGCGCTGCATGTGACCGTTTATTATTACCCGCCGTCGTTGGCGTTGATTCCGGGCTTAACCACAGCGACTGTTCCCCTCTACTGGGGCTTGTTGCCGGGTGTTGTTTGTCCCCTTCCCTGGGTTACTTTCAACTCACGCGCCGCGACATGTCTCCCTTGCGGGGATTTCACGCCGCCTTGCTCTCGGGCATCCCCTCGGGTCCGGGGAATGCTGTAGGTCTCGGCGGTTCTCTCGGGGTTCTACCCAAGTCTGCCTCTTTGGCATGGCCTCCCTACGGGCGTCCTAGCCTGAGTGCTTCATCACCACCCCTGGCTTGGCATGTTCCTTGCCTTGGGGTGGGAGCCCTCTCACCTTGTGTGTTCCCCGGGTTACCGCGTCTATTCTCCGTACTGTGCTCTAGCTTCTGCATGCAGGGTCCCCCACCTTGGGGTGGCTCCTGCCTGCCTGTGGCGCCTAGCCCTCCTCGCCTGGGCATAGTGGGCACAATCCTGCGGTCTAGAGCTTGCATCTTTCGTCGGGGCCCAGACCCTAGCCTTTATGCACTCTGCCCCCTGCTCCCAGCTGTGTCTTTCGCTGCTCCCGGGGCTCCCTTTGGAGCTGGGTAGCCTTGGGCCCTGTCTGCTACCCTCCCTGGGCTTTCAGCTCTGGGTCGCCGCCGCTTCCGTCGCTGCTCTGTTGGCCCCGGCGGACTATTGCTGCCCGGTAGCCTAGCTCCTTCGTGGTGCTCGTCCTGGCCCGTTCCCGTGGCACCATCGGGGACTTGAGGCCTCGGTCTCTGCCAGTTTAGGCCTGGCCATTTAGCCTGCTGTCCTTTGGCTCTTAGGCTCTGGCCTGTTAGGCTTACTGCTAACTAGCCTGGTCCGCGTCTCCCTTGGTGAACTTGGACTCATGCTATGATGCAGCTTCGCTTCTCCCCTCCTGGGGATCACCTGGGCCTAGCCCCGCTTTCCGAGTCGGGCCTAGTTGCAGTTGCCGTCTGCGTTATTCTCTGTTCCCCCTTGGGTCCTAGACCATGATCCACTTTGGTGTTATACTGTGCTTTGGGTCTTTAGCCCCCACTTCCTTGGGAGGGTCCGTGGCCCTTTAGCCTTCAAGGCGGTCCTTTGACTTTTCGCCTTGGCCTAGCCTTGTGGGCTTTTAATCGCCGAGGCCTTTGGCTACTCTCGACTTCAGCCCCTTCATCTCCATTCGGGGTGCTGGCCCTGGTTCTTTCCTCGCAGCTTGGCTTGACCTTGTCGGGCCTAGCCTGGCCTAGTTCTGATGCCCTGCTGCTTGTTGTATTACCTTGGCCCCCTTCGGGGTTTATGAGGCCTGTGCCTATGCCCGTCTGGCGTGGCCCCTCCAGGGGCTTTACTTCACTGGGCCCGCCTAGGCCTGGGTAGGGCTTTATGTCCTTCTCCCTTGGCCTTAACCCCGTACGGGGATCCTGATCATCGCGCCTTGGCTTTTCTCCTGCCTCCGTCCTCACTCTTGTGCGGGCGGCGAGACCTATCAGCCTACTGCCGTCTGTGCCCCCTCGGGGTCTAGCTGCTTTTGCCGGTCTCCGCTTTTGGTCATTCATTCCTTGATGCTGATTCTCGGGTTTCCTCTTGGGCTTGGCCTCCCACCCCTCCTTGACACTGCCCACTGTTTGGGTCGGTGTCTTGACCGGGGATCCCTTCTCACCCCGCTTGTTCGGGAGTTAGGGGCTGGCTTTGACAGTTCCTCGCACATTCCTTTGGCTCCTGGCTGACTAGCCTGGTCCCGCTGTCTCCCTCGGGGGGCCCTGGACACGGGTTTTGGGTCGACTCGACGGTGCCCCTCTTTTGGGGCTCGTTGTACGCGCTTAGCGTCGGGCCTTGGTCCGGCTATCGTTGGGGCTGCGTCGCTAGCGTGGGGCTCCCTGGCTTCCAGCCCGGGGTGTGCTCCCATCGTCGGGGTCTTTCTTAGGGGGTTCCCCCCCCTCCCATCCTTCCGCGGTTTTTCAGGCCTCTCCCGTTGTTCGAACTCTTCACTTGTGCGGGTTTTTTCTTTTCCACGCCTTCCGTCTCAACTGTGGCTGCCTAGTGGGAATCCCCGCTACGGGGTATTCCCTAGTTTTGGTGGGTTTCTGCAATCTCCTCACTGTTGCTTTTCAGTTGTTTTCGGCAGTTGACTTGGTCTTTTCTTCCCGCCGTGCCTTGCTACTGGATCTTGTGCTTTTTCCCCTTAGTACCCTCGGGTTCCCTGGGGGCACGTTCGGTGGCTCTCGGGCTCCTGTCTTTACGACCTGGGAGCCCTTGACATGGGGTCCTGCCACTTCCGACTGTGGATTTTTATCCCCTCTAGCCTAGTCGGTCCAAATCCTGTGACCTGAACTTTAAGGTCGGTTGGGAGCTTCGCTCTCCCGTGGATGTCTCTGGGGCGTAACCCCGTCTGGGGCTGCGCTGGTGAGGTCCTTGGGGCTTTCCATGTCTTGACTCTCGACTTGTTTGACGAGTTTGCTTACTCCCTCCCTTTTCTCGAGGCTTGGTGATCCTTAATCGTCTATCATCCTCGCCTGGTTTCGGGTAGCACACCTCTCCGGTGGCCTCTCTCCTTTCTTTCTCCTCTCGTGAGATATTGTGTCGAAGCCGCTATGCTGTTTTTTTGCCCGCGGACTCTTCTTGGTGGCATCCTTATGCCGTAGCCGGGGAAGTTCGGCTACTCGGCTACTTTCTTTGCCTCCTCGCTACCGATTTGTCGTTCGGGAAAGAAGGGCAAACCCAGAAGTTCCTCATGTTAGAATCATTCTGTCCTTCTACGATTTTTTCACCTGCTCTCTACTGACAGTCGCCACTGGTTATGATTCTGCTCGGGCTTCCCCGATCAGGTTAGTGGCTCTCGCTCGGGTCGCCAGTGCTCGTGGCTCGACTCGGTTCCTGCAGAGCTAACCTCTGGGTTTTCTCCCCTCGGTAGACTTTCTCGGAAGTGGTTTATACCCCACTTGTCTACCGTTCCCAGAGTCAATCCTGGCCCGATCTGGGGAGTTGCTAGTTTATCATTAATCTAGCCTTGACTGCTCTTCGGTTGCCCGTTCTGGTGCCGCGGCTCCCGGTATTTGCGGAGGTCCTTCCTCGTTTTTTCCTCGGTGGTTCTGTTCTACCTCCGAGTCGAGGCCTGAATCGATCGTCCCTCCATCTCCTGGCTGTGACCGTCTGAGGTGGGACTTTTCGCTTCTTTTGAGGCTTTGTTGGCTGTCGCCGATCGTCCGTTGTCTGGATTTTTCCGTCGACTAGCTCAGCCTACCACAGCCTAGGTTCGGTTCGTCCTTCGGTAACGTTGGATCGTTCCATTGACTCCTGCAGGCCGTCCCGTTTTCTTGCTGACCCGAAAGCTAGTTCCCTCTTGGGGTCTGAGTCCTATCGGCGAGTTTCTTGGCAGAGCCCCCCATCGTCCTTTGGGTGCGCGTCGCTCTAAGCCCTCAGCCTTTATTACTCTTCGGTCCCCTTTCTCGGCTGGATTAGCTCGGAGAGTTCCTTCTCCTTGTAGCTTGGCTTCTTTCTTCCGTCGGGTCGACGTATCGCGTGCCCTCCACTGGGCTGGGCCTAGCCTTCTTCATCCTTATCAACCTTTATCTCCCCCGGGCCTCTCTTCCCGGGGTTCTTCTGTGGTGGTTCTGATCGGACCCGACCCCCTATCTAGGGGGCCCGCTCCTCCTTTTTTTGGGGTTAGGCTTCTTTGCCCCCGCGTCTTTACGCGGACCGCGGGTCCGCCTTGCGCTCCTCTGGTTCCCTCTCGGATCCGCAGTTGTTTGCTAGGTTGTGAAGCCTTGTTCTCCACCTTTACCGCGGGGTGCTTCGGGCCCTTTGTCCCGGCAGCTTACGTCGCACTCCATTTCTCTGTCGAGCTCTTCTCTCGCTATTCCCTTAAAAGGCTTGGGTTTAATACCGTCTGGCTGGCATTCGCGGCTCTGGCTATCTCCTCCAAAAACAACTTGGCCAGGTCTTTCTTGAATATCAACATTACAATCTAGTTCTTTTACTCACCCCTGGTGTAAACTGCCACTGTCTAGGTGAGTTATTGTCTTTCTGACTTTAGATCAGATCTCGTATGCTGTGTTTTTTTGCTCTGGCGTTTTTGGTCACCTTTGACTGCCATCCTATGGGCTTGCTCTCCGAAATATCATGTTCCACCACCTCCGACTGAGTGTGCTAGCCTGGTGTTGATTTAACCTATTCATTCACGGGGGTTAATGCATATATTTCAGTCAAATTGGTGTAAAGGAATCAGCTCAGTGTAATGATTGAGTAAACACATTATGTTTTTATAAATCATAAACTGAGGCCTGATTCCTTTTCCAATGTTGACTTCCACTTCCAGGCCCCGCCCCACAACATGATATTGCATGCGTCCGTGTGGGTTCTGAGCCAAAACGGAATTTGGGAAGAGTAATGGCCGGACAGGGTGTTGACCTTGGGTCACGGGTTGAACCATTATATCTCTTTTTTAGAGGGGTGCTAAAATCGGTATTTTGGGCATTCCACGTTCTCAAAGGGGAAATGCATATATTTAAAAAAACAAAAAAACTAAAAAATCAATAAAATAATTTTTAAATGATTTCTAAAACATAATGTGTTTTTAACTAATTTTTTTATATTCTCCAAAATTCTTTTGCCAACAAACCTTGATTTGTCTCTTCAGTTTTGACCCAAGAGGGCAGTAGAGCAGCTGAGAGCCTGTGGTGTTCTTGAAACCATCAGACCAGTGCAGCGGGCTACCCATCAAGGTAATGTACACTAGGCCCTCTAGTGAGTATAAAATCACACATACTTTAAATGTGTTTGGCATTTGTTTTAGTTTTAAAAATCTTGTTTAAAGAGAAGTCAAAATGGGCACTATATTTGGTATAAATTTGAAGGAAAAGTGGCAATTCTTTAAATTGTATTGGTTAAAAAAATGGTGCACTGTTGAGAGAGGAGATTGCAAACATCACCACCCAAGTACCTCCACAATGAGAACTTTAATACATAGTTGGCACCACGGTTTTTGCGATGACTCCGGTAGTTACCATTTTGCCACGGATCTTGGCCAGGCCTCTGACTACGTGACAGTCCTGGCCGATTCCCCTAATCAATTTTCACAGTTCATATATCTCACTCAGTTTGGAACCTTCTTCCGCTGTGGAAATCTTACCAGAGCTTAGATAGCTAAGGACCACAACAACAGCCCCTAATCATTGGACACACATCGACCAGTTCTGCCATGTTTCTGCTAAATCCGAGACATATGATGGATGGCAGACATATGGCAAGGGATTATTGATGGCAGAATAATAATTCAACGCAATCGTCCATGGCGGTGCCCTGGGTGACAGGAATAAGAAACCACCATGACGTCATCATAAACAGCGCCCAATCTCCGCCTCTTTGCCTAGGAGCGATTCCAAGTCAGAAAAAAGCGCTTAAAAGTCCCTATTCTCTTGTTTTGTTCATCAGCATCTCATAAATATATAACATATTAAAGTAAAAACATATACAATTTAAACAAGGCCACATCCTTTGGGCCAGTTTTGAGACTTTCTCTTTAATTTTTTACAACCCTTTGTTGAATTATTGAATTAACAGTTCAAACAGCGACACATTAACCCTAAATGAGACTCCGAAACTAAATAAATGGATAAGCAGTGGTGATATGAGTAATCAAAAAATGTGGAAATGCATTTTAGCTAAAATAGGGATGAGGTGGTACCATTCCATATAACGACTTTAATTTAGGGAAAAACACCAAATCTTGAAAAATTAAGTATTTGATGAAATTTATCATACCGTATCCTGCAAAATAGACATACAACGACGTACAGAACATGCACAATATCATTCTAAAAAATCTGGGACATTCCCAATGAAAGCTTTTGATCTAGTCAGAATTTTTATCCTTACTATAGAAATTAGAGAATCCAATACAAATACTGTCTTGTCTTTAAATATAACGGATTCCAGCCAACCACTTGCATGTTACATGTCGCACATCAATGGCAGAACAAAAATTCCAAATATGATTTTTGATAATTTTTTTTGTTTCAGATCATCAAAAATCGCTGCTAGACCTTTTTTTTTTAATGCATATTCAAAATTAATGAAGTTAAAGGTCGATTACCCAATGACAACCTCGTCCCCACTGACTTCATCAAATTGATATTTGTAGTAGAAGATAGCTTCATCATTCTCAACCTTTACAGCTCCCCCGGGGCCTCTCTCCGTGGGGGTCATCTGTGGGGTTCTGATCGGACCCCCTCTCTAGGGGGCCCGCTCCCTCCGTTTTGGGCCGGGTTCAGGCCCCCGCTTCTTGCCCCGCGTCCATCTTACGCGGAGGTCCCGCCTTGGCGCTTCTATGTTCCCTCCCGGAGCCTCAGTTGTTCGCAAGGCTGTGAGGCATTGTTCTCCGCCTTTGCCGCGGTCGGTGTTGCATCGGGCCCTTGTCCAGGGCTATCGTCGCACTCCAGTCTCTGTCAGAGCTCTTCCTCTCGGCCTATTCTTAGGCTTGGGTTTTCTCTGCGGGATTCGCCGCTCTGGCTCTCCTCCAAAAAACTTTGGCCCGGTCTTTTAATCACATTATAAAGTCTAAGGTCCTTTTACTCACCCCTCGTGTACTCCACGTCTAGGTTGTAGTGGCTTAATGACTTTTGGAATCTAGATTCCAGGTGATTTTCGGGCTTGGCGGTTTTTGGTTTCACCTTTGACTGCCACCTATGGCTGCGAAAATACATGTTGACCTCCGACGAGTGTGGCTAGTTGGGTGTTGATGGAATTATTCATTCAACGGGGGGTTAATGAATATATTTCAGTCAACTTGGTGTAAAAGGAAATCAGCTCAGTGTAATGATTTAGTAAAAACACATTATATTTTTAAATCATAGAACTGAGGCCTGATTTCCGTTCCAATGTTGACTTTCCCCTTCCAGGCCCGCCCCACAACATTGTATGTGTGTATGGTTCCGTGTGGGCTCTGAGCCAAAAGGAATGGGAGAGTAATGGCCGACAGGGTGTGACCTGGGTCACTGGTTGAGACCCATTTTCTCTTTTTTAGGGGTGCTAAAATAGGTATTTTGGGGGCACATTCCACTTCTCCGAAGGGAAATGCATATTATTCAGTCAACATTGGAAAGGAAATCAGGACTAAGTTATATGATTTATAAAACATAATGTGTTTTTAAAAAAAGAAACTAATTTTGTTATATTTCTCCAAATTAATTTGCAAAAAAAACCTGATTTGTCTCTTCCAGTTTTGAACCCAAGAGGGCAGTAGAGCAGCTGAGAGCCTGTGTGTTCTTGAAACCATCAGAATCAGTGCAGCGGGCTACCCATCAAGGTAATGTACACTAGGCCCTCTAGGTTGAGTATAAACTACAATTTACTTAAATGTGGCAGGTTGTTTTAGTTTTTAAAAATGTTAAAGAAGAAGTCAAAATGGGCACTATATTTGAGTATAATTTGAAGGGAAAATGTGGCGATTCATTTACATTGTATTGGTTAAAAAAAAATGGGGCACTGTTGAGAGAGAGAAAGATTGAAAACATCACCCACTCAAGAAGCTCCACAATGAGAACTTTATAAACAGAGTTAGGCAACACGGTTTTGCGATGACGTCACGGTTGGTAGTTACCAGTTTTTGCCAGGGATCTGGCCAGGCCCTATGACTACTGTGACAGTCTGCCGATTCCGGTAATCAATTTTCCGTTCATTCATCTAACTCAGTTTGCTGAACTTCCGCGGTGGGAAATTATTACCAGAGCTTAGATAGCTAAGGGACACAACATAACAACGCCCCCATAATGCAGTGGACACACACCAACCAGTTCTGCCATGTTCTGCTAAGTCCATTGGACATATGAGATGCGGAACAGATGGAGCTCGGTTATTGGATGGCAGAATAAATTTTTTTTTTTGTAATCAAAGCAATCTCCATGGCGTGGGTTTGCCTGGGGTGAAGAATGAGAAAACGCCACCTATGACGTCATCATAAACAGGCGCCCAAATATCCCGACCTAATTGCTAGGAAGTGATTCCAAGTCAGAAAAAAGCGCTTAAAAAGTCACTTTCTACTGTGTTTTGTTCATCATCATTCTCTAAATATACTAACAGTATAAATGTAAAAAACCTTTCAATTTAAACCAAGGCCACATCCCTTTCGCCAGTTTGACCTTC
Organism: Ophioderma brevispina; assembly: GCA_023653785.1. Classification (NCBI taxonomy): domain Eukaryota; kingdom Metazoa; phylum Echinodermata; class Ophiuroidea; order Amphilepidida; family Ophiodermatidae; genus Ophioderma; species Ophioderma brevispina. The sequence goes on along the minus strand of JAMKCH010000863.1, from coordinate 60,803 downwards.
TCTTTAAATTTTTACACTTTTGAATGTATTGAATTAACAGTTCAAACAGCTACACATTTTAAACCTATGAGGCCAAAACTATTTTAATGGATAAGCAGTGTGATATTGAGATAATACAAAAATGTGGAAATGCATTTTTAGCTTATAAATCCTAAAAACTAGTACAATTCCATATAACTACTTTAATGTAGGGAAAAACACCAAATTAGTGAAAAAATGAAGTATTGATACAGAAATATCATACCGTATCTCGCAATATAGACATACAGCGATACAGAAACAGATGCACAATATCATGCTAAAAAAAATCTGGGACATTCACAGGAAAGGCCTTTTGATCTTAAGTCAGCTTTTTATTACGTACATATAGAAATTAGAGCATCCAATACAAAGTACCTGTCTTGTCTTTAATATACAGATTTCAAGCCAACCACTTGCATGTTATGTCGCACATCAATGGCAGTAACAAAAATACCAAAATTATGAATGTTGATTAATTTTTTTGTTGTTTCAGATCAGCAAATCGCTTGCTTTAGACCCTTAATGCCACCAGTTTCAAATATGAAGTTAAAGGTCGATTACCCAATTAACAACCTCTCCACTTGGACTTCATCAAAATGAGAGTTTGGTATAGAAAGAAGGTCATAGTTTTCTCAGTACCACAGTGAAATTAAGGTCAAGAAAAAGGTTGCCTTTTGATGTTACAAACAAAAACATCTCCAAATGTGGTCAACCCACATTTAAAGGTGTTTGTTCGGATTTTTGTGATCATGCTCTCTATCTGATATGAGAGCATAGCACTTGCCGCCACTTACCGCCGAGTATTGGGGGAAACTTACGGTTTGAGAGTAGAAGCGATAATTGTACAGGTTTCCAAGGCCCTTTTCATACTTTGCTAATAAAAGTAATATGAGTTAATCATTAAACGGCATATTTTGTCTAGGTTTTCTGGGAAAAGAATGGATTTGAAGCTGAATTTCACGAAGACAAGAGAAAAATATGGCTTTCATCTGATTCAAAATTGAACTGACGTCCTGGTAAATCAGGAGGGTCCGAAGGCAATGCAGGAACCACAACCTTGTGCCAATTTAATACAACAATTTGTTTTACTATCGAAACGACTGGAACAAATATAATTCAAAATTGCAATCAGATGTTTTTGGTGATAATTTTTTTTTTTATATGCTTCCTTGTGAGGGGGAAAACACATGAAAATTGGGACCGTGATCAGGTCACCAACCTTTAAGGATAGTGTCACCCTGGCTTTTGTTTTTCCACGAATTTCTGATTTTTGCACCATTTTAAACATCAACCTGTTATATCGTTACCAACAAAGGTTATTCCAATGCTAGACAATACTGAGTGTTTTTTTGCTGATTAAAACAGATATTTGGACCATTTTAAAGTCACCAAAAAACCACATGGTCTTAACGGCGGGAATTTAAGCACATTACACGCTGTCAGGCGCAAGGCGCAGCATCGCGTCGCGTGGTGAATTTTTGCTGCGAAATGAAGCGTGCGCGTATTTAATGTACTTTTTGCGCGAACGCATCTTGGAAATACGAAAAATAATATTTGAAAATGTAAACAAAGCACTAATTTAGACAAGATAAAATTTCAATTTCTTCTGATTTCTGGAGTTGAAGACAAAGGAGGTTTGATTCAAGAGTGCATAAAGATGTATTTTCATCACTTGCACAACATACTCAATTTTGAAGTTAAAAGGTAAAGTTATTCGAGAAAGAGACAGCTTGAAATGGCGTGAAAAGTCACTTTTTTACTAAAACCAGATTTTCTCAATGTTCAATTTTCGCAAAATTTGGCAATTTTCAGACAAGATAACTCCAAAAATACCGAAGTAAAAGGTAAGGTTTAACTTTCCTACGATAGCAATCGGTCTTCTCTAGGGACGGTTTTCTAAATTTTTCATTTTTCGATTTCTAACTAAAGATATTCTCCAATATATACTCAAATTTTGGAAAAGAAAGGTAAAAATCACACTTTTTTGACATCTTTCCTTATATTTCGAAAAGTAAGCTCTATTTTTTAAAAATGAAAAAAACGTCCCTAGACAAATTTGTCTTGTTTCTAAAAAATAACATAAGAAATCATGAAAATTCAAATTGTTTTTGTTATGCTGTCTGAAAATTTTGGGGCAAAATCATGTTTTTTTTAGTATTTTTCTTAAAATACGGAAAGTTTTACATTAATCTGATGCCATCATCGGGTTCTTTGTCTAATTGTCTTTCTAGAAATGTATACTTTTACAGACAATAATCAAATATTTGCAAAGTTACAAACCAAAATAGATACTCGGAAGCTTAAGGTTGACACTGCCCTTAAGCTTCTTTAGGCAGAGTCGCACCTTCAGTGACAAGCGCACCGATTTCCAAGGAGGCCCTGTATTTACAGAATAGAACAGTATTGCTCAAGCAGGATTTACAACTGTGATGGACTCATTGAATTATAGTTAAAGCAGATAACTGCGGGAAAACTGTTCCATATTTGGTTGCTCTCAAATGTAAAGTATGTTTCCCTGCATTTAGATTCCAAGATGGTTCATACAAAGAGTTGGTGGTTTGACTTCTGGTACCCTTAAAATGAACTGAGTGCATGAAAGTAAACTGAGAGGAAAGGCATACTGGGGCCAGACCTTTGAAAATAAGCATTTGATATATTATTAAGTTTGTTCCACTACAGTGTACACATCATATCTTTAACAGGAGTTCTGATGTCAGACAATAAAATTATACAAGCTAATCTAATCTATACAAGTGAAGGTTCCATAAATAGCACACCTTAAACAGGTTCTGAAATGTTTCAGGGAGAGAAATGTTCTGAAAACTGTTCTTGGTTCAAGGGTAAATTCATTGCAATATAGTGCAGTGTAATGAAAAAGTACATGATACACCTGCTGGACCTATGGCGATGAGCAGGAGCATAGGTGTGCGTAGGTTTTTTTAAAAATATGACATTTTGCCATTTGACTTTTACACCTACAGTTAGGACAAGATGTACTATTACCCAAAGTTGTTCTTGACATTAGAATGATTGACATTGGTGATTCATAATCTGATCGTGACGGTTTGACTTACTCAAGAAAAAGATAAATGCATGCCATGCCCAATATTATTTGTCTTGTTCGTACTTTAGGTGGACCTATAGCGAGTTCTTTACGCGGTACCGTGTTCTGATGAATCCCAAAGACGTCAACCGTAACGATGTGCGGGGAACCAGCGAAAAAACACTACAGAAGCTTATCTCGGTAAGTTCTCCGAAAGTTCCTTGTGGCATACTTTGCTTTATGCATACAAGGTACAGACTTTTACCATAATGCCTTGTAACTTGATTGCAAATGACATCACTTCCTCTGTACTAGATGACTGGTTAGCACAAGGCCGCTGCAAGGGAAAATATCACGCTTATAGAGTTCACAGCTCTTTCCAATATCTCAATTACGGACTTTGGATACAGAGCAGACACAAAAACATTTTGCATTAAAAAACATTAAAATAATATACTCTATTCGATCTCAAGTTTGGGTGTGACGTCACTGCGCGTGTTAGGTTTTTGCACCCGAGAAACGCACATGTCGACCTTGGAATTGCAGCATTTACGCACATGAACAAAGGCGGCGCAATCCAACCACTAGAGTGAATGCAAAGTCGCATCATGACGTCACCCCCAACTCTAGACCGAACAAAGTATATGGTTTTGCATGTCAACAGTTGGTCTAAATTTGTGATATTCCTTGACATGGAGCCTTGAGGGAAGACTTTGGCAGCAGAGATTAATCTACTAATTCACATGATTAAGTCTTCATAAAGTGAAAGCATGCAAAAGTATACTCTGGCTCATAATTTCTTGGACAGTTTAGAACGTATGCCCGCTTCCCCGCCAAAACGGTACACCATTGTATTGCACATAGATACAGTACACGCAACGACCGACGTGTGCGCGTTTGGTATGTCCAAGAAATTATGGCCCACAGTATAGTGACATTTTTTTCTCCCTGGTAATTCAACCGAAAGATTGATCATTTTGGAAAGTAAACAATCAGTACCTTAAAGGTGCGTGTTCCAATCGTCCTTGGGACCTCCCTGATTTACCCGAAAATAGTATTGATTTTTATATCAGATGAAAGGCCGTATTTTTCTCATTGTTGTCCTGAAATTTGAGCCCTCAAATCCATTTCATTGCCAAGATATAAACAAAAAACCACTGAATTTATGGTAAACCATCAATATTAGCACAGTGTTGAGTGAGGCTTTGCAAAATGCATTATTGCTTCTACCATCAAAACCCAAGTTTGTTCCCCTTGTATTGATGGGTGATGTGCAAGTTGCCAGCGCTATAATCAAGTAAGAACACAATTGGAACAGGCACCTTTAACAGGGTATAAAATATGCACTAGTTACTTGATTTTGCTGTTTTAACAGAATTTTACAGGTCCAACTTAAGGTAATTGGTTTTTTTTTTTTTTCCCGTGCAACATTTATACACACACAAAAAAAGCAGTATACACCATTGCTGCAGAGTTGGTACAGAGTAGTTGTGAGTCTGCTCTGGTACTGTCCACACCATATGTATATACCTTTTCTCAACCTTCAGGGCAACTTTGGAGTAGCTATGAAGGTAGGTATTATAGGAGGAGACACAGTGCTGTACACCTATTGACTTGTGAACTTGAGAATATGTATCCTGCAAAATATTACAAAATCTCCTCTTCTTCTTTCAACTCCTCTTCTACCTCTTCTACCTCTTCTTCCCCCTCTTCTTCCTCTTCTTTTTCTTCCTTCTCTTTTTTTCCTCTTCCTTTCCTCTTCCCTTCTTTTCCTCCTTTTCTTCCTCTTTTCCTCTTTCTCTTCCTCTTTTTCCTCTTTCTCCTTTTCTTCCTCTTTTCCTCCTCTTCCTCTTCTTTTTCCTCCTCCTCTTTTTCCGCCTCTTCCTCTTTTCCTCCTCTTCCTCTTTTCCTCTTCCTCTTTTTCTTCCTTCTCTTCCTCTTTTTCCTCCTCTTTTTCTTCCTCTTACTCTTCTTTTTCCTCCTTCTTTTCCTCTTCTTTTTCCTCTTCTTTTTCTTCCTCTTACTCTTTCTATTCTTTTTTGTCCTTTTCTTACCCTTGTTTTTCCTCCTCTTCCCCACCTCTTCTTCCTACCTTCCTTCCCTTCTTTCCCTCTTCCCCTCTTCCTTTTCCTTCTCTTCCCCCTGTTTCTCTTCCTCCTTTTGTTACCCTTTTTTCTTCTTCCTCCTTTGAGTGAAATGCAAACTTTAAAAAAGCCTCTTTATCCTTTTAAAAAATATTTGAGTTTGATGATACACTTGTGACTCTCTAGCATCAATACCATAATTTATTCTGCCATCGTCCATGTCAGTGTTCCATGTGTAAATCACCACAACACTTAAGCAAGCACACAGGTGTGCTTATGATGTAGTCCAACCAAAATATGTTGAACTTTTAAAGTTATTTATAGAATTTAGGAGTCTGTGCACTCTCTATAGGAGCTAGGAGTTTGTGCACTATCTATAGGTGTTATGAATTCTTGCTCTATCTATAGACTCATGTGTGGGTGGACTCTAGTGATTAAATTATGAATTAGTCCTCAGGTGGCTATAGTCCCTGTCATAATTCCTTGAACTGTCATGAGGCATGCAAATACTGCATCTCCTGATGATTTCAATAGTGCATACGTTAATTGGGCATGTGGGTGTATGCTGCAACATCTCTAAAAGACCAGGGGGCAGGACACGACCGCTGGATTTGGGAATCTGGGATTTCCAAATGGTAATTCTGGAATTTGCATTTCTAGGCAGTTTTGGTCCCAGTGACCTCTATACATCTAGTAATATCATGATAATATTGGAATAAATTTGACTTCAAAAATCCGTCGGATTAGTGGATTAACCCGCCACTGTAAAAACATTGTAATTTTCAATAACGGTCGTTTACATTTAATTATTCGTGACCAATAGCCTTTGGGCACGGATTTTGTATGAACCATCAATAGGCGTATTAAAAGCGCCCTTCCTACGTAAGTCTTGAAAAAAATAGCATTATGGTTAGGCTCAAACGTTGATGTCAATTGAATTCACTGTTGCTGTTAGGTTGGCAGTCCTTACCCCCTGTAGAAGACTTAATTGTTGACAATGATATTGCCAATTCTTTTGATTAATGGGAGTCACAGAGCACTGTAAATGTGATTGAGTGCAAGGGCTGCACTGGGTTTAAGCTCAGAAGAGGAATAATCACCTCAAGATGGTACTTGTTCATTGGTTAGGGCTGGAACGTGTAGCAAATGACTTGAGTATATAAGGTCTTCTGCACTCCCGTGGTGCATTAATGCGGGCCATGTGGGCCCATTCTGAAAAATAACTTGCAGTATTGGAATTTTTTACCAAACTTGTCCAATAATGGGGTACATGAAACAGACCACATACAGGAAAAAAAATGAAAATTGGTTATACATATTAAAATGGAGGTCTAAAAAACAATTTTATTGATGCGCACCAGGTCTCTGCACTCCCGTTGGTGAATAGGGGGCCCATTTGGACCCTCGAAAATAACTTGGCCATTGGAATTTTTACCACAACTTAGTCATAATGGGGGTACACCAACATGACCACATAACAGGAAAAAAAAAAAAAACGGTTATACAGATTCAAAAAATGGAGGTCTAAAAAACAATTGTATTCTTGATGCGCACCAGGTCTTCTGCAATCCGTTGGTTTTAGTTTGCATAATGGGGGCCCATTGGACCCCTCTGAAAATAACTTTGCCATTGGAATTTTTTACCAATTAGTCAATAATGGGGGACATCAAACAGGACACATAACCAGGAAAAAAAAAATTCAAAAATCGGTTATACAGATTCAAAGGGGAAGGTAAAGACAAACCCCAAATTTTTATTTGAAGCGCACAAAAATTATCCCCCCCCCCCCCATGAAAAAACACATTTCCCAAAGGACATAAATGTGGCTTCATAATAGTAGGACATAAATACAATATTTGAAATAAAATAAAAAAAAGTTACTCCAGTATGATTAAGAGGGCAAAACAAATTTTGAACTAGCACCGACCTATCAATGCTTATTTATGCTAATGAGCAGAAACGCACCCTGCCGATTTAAATTTTTTACACTAAATAGGCAACTGATTTTTGGGCAATTGTCATAAAATCTTGGGGCCAAAAATAATTTAGCATTAAACATGGCACGCAAAAAAAGAAATCCTCTGTCCACATGGACCCCCTAATGCACTTAATTGTTAATGGTGCCCCACGGTATTACAACTATAATTCTTCATAAGACCTTCACAACAGACCCCAATTGCAAAATTTTCATTGGAATTTGCTTCTTACAATTTTAACGTGAGAGGCAATTTTGTTATATTACAGTTTCCATTAGAGTACTGTACAAACTAATTTCCGTTAACCACAAAAACCCATATTTATTATCTGGGCAGGCTCTTATAAGGGCATGTTCCGATGTCTGTGGGACACACTCGATTTACCCGGAAAGTAGTATCGAGTTTGATATCAGATGAAAGGCCATAATTGTTCTCATTGTTGTCCTGAAAATTGAGGCCTAAATCCATTTCATCCCCAAGATTATTAACTAAAAACCACCTTTAATGGTAAACATCAATATAGCACAGTAGTGAATAGGGGTTTGGCAAGGTGCATTTTCTTTCTACCATCAAAACCACAAGTTTGTTTCCCATGGTACTTGATGGGCATAGTGAAGAGTGACAGGCTCTCATAATCAAGTATGAGAACACAATAGGAACAATAGATTAAGCGGACTTCACCTTAATAGGGAAAGGTTCAGACAAAAACTATTTTACAGGTGAAATGAGAAAAATATGAACATTCCCTTTATATTTGTTAGAAATTCCAGGTTGATGTGTAAGTGATGGGGGGGTCAGGCTCAGAATTGGGTAGTATCCCTTTTTAAAATGCGGTTATTCTGTTATAATAGAAAAGAGATGCAATACTTCCTCATGGAAACCATCTGGCTTAGGAAACTTGTATTATGTGTTATTTGGTTGCTGATAAAATTGCAGCATTCAGTACAACTTTCTCCATGTGGAGAGAGAGAGAGAGAGACAACAAAAATAGGTAACAGAATCAATTTTGACCATCATCTGATAAATTAGCCACCTGATATCAGATTAGCTCACCTGATGTCAGATTAGCACTCCTATTGTGGTTGTCATCTGTAGTACTTCTCAAGATTGGAAAGCATGGAAATTGAGTCAGAGCAAGAAGTAGTTAACCTTAAGAATATAGGTGGAGTCGATCAGCTCTACTAATAGTAATGGTTTCTAATTCTTGATACTGTTGATGTCAGCATAAAGAAAGGAAAGGAAATATTGACGAAAATAGTCATGTGAGACACGCACACATTATGGTTATCCTAAAAATAATAGCAGATTAATTCCTCTTTTAACAGCTGGACAAATCCTAGGTGGTGTAAGATATAATCATGTGGCAACTGTACACAATAATATGTTGTTTACAGTGCGTGTCATTGTGTCATTCTTTGCATAGCCGTCTGCATAGCACTGCTAGTCTTGTATTTGAGCGTTTATTTCGAGATTTGCTCCAAAGTACGGCCGCCCTAAGCTACATATTGCCTCGTGGTCACCTAGTGGTCAGTATCGTAATTTTGGCCAAACTCTAATTATGGCCTTCATACATAGGCATCAGTTATGATCAGTGCCTATGGATTGTACACAGAATTTGGATCACTGGTCAGCAAGTGGTCATTTTGGCCAAAATCTTAAGAAATCCTACAAATGGCGAGCATTGATCATGCCCTTTATGCATATACATTGCCTATGATAAGTGCCTATGGGTGCACAAAGATTTTGGATCAGGTGGTCGCAAATGTCGATTTTTGCCAAAATCTAAAGACATCCTTTTTCAAATAGTTCACAATGACATTGACCTTATGCAATATGCAATCGGCTTGATCGTGCCTATGGGTGTACCAATTTGAATTGGGGTCAGCAAAGTGGTCATTTCTGCCCAATTTTGGCCTCTTGGTGATACTCTTTTGCAGAGTCTGAGGGCACAATAGTTTTGAAAAACAATTTTGCCTTATTGTCTAATTCTCACTGGTTTGTACTAGAGCTAGGAATGCCTGTTAACAAGAGAAGGGAAATCATTTCTTAGAATCCATAATAACTCTTTTAAGCACCAAACATAAATTAATGCAGTGTTAAGCGCGTCCAGTGGAGCGCCTAACAGCATCAACATAAAGTAAATCCAGAATGACAAGGAAAGATTACAAAAAATGAAGTCCTGATTTTTAGAAGCAGGATAAAGCCGAAGCTTATTGAAAAAACTGAGGCTGGTATGGATCCGGCAGTCCAAATTTATGGCACATACTGGCTCCATAAGAATCGAGGAACACAAATGACCTTGTCAGTCTTGGTGAAAGACAGGCTGTTTGACCCCTACACAAACCTGGCCCTCCCATGGGATGATGTACTGCAAAAAAAAAAAAAAAATTGAGAACTGTAAGCTGTTAAGTGGCATTATATTGTTAGCAAATTGCTTGTGGCCTCAGTAGTAACACCCATAACCCAATTCCATGCAAAGTTTGTGGTTGCAACAATCATCTTTTTAAAATGCTATGTTTGATACACTATTCTGATGGTTATCCTTCCAATGCAACGTCCTTTGTTTGGCAACAAATCTGTTACTCAAGACAGTTAATCACCTTTCCACACATACCAAAGCAGTTCAGTTACTCCTCCGTCTCAGCAGCCTCTTAACTTATTAAGATCAAGATCAACATTATTTTGACCTTTATCTGAGGGTCCTTCTTCTGGGAATTTTTCGTTAATCTGAAAAAACAAAAAATTCAGTTTTAGCTTGTTGCTAACAGACAAACCAAATGCTGCATTTTCCTCCCTGCTCTCGCTCTATCTTTTCTCGCACTGCCCTATTTTGTGGCTTACGAAGTAAGTCTATAAGAGATTTCTGGGTGATAGATCAATATGTTCATCAAACTTTATTTCCCATTACTCCACCGTAATGAAAACAAAACAGTTATATGGAGGAGTTGAGCAAAATGTCTATAGGGGCTCCAAAACACTCACCCCCCTTGGAAGACATTAACACGCAAGAAACTGGCATAACATCAAGAAACGCAACAGAACAGTGTTACCCACTTGTACCACTTGTCACACCTTTCTTGTTAGACTAAAATCATAGTCAATACTCTTGGTTCACTGTAGCTGGTCTGGCGACTCTTTGCATGCAGTGTTAGTAAGGTCTCTACCAAGAAACAGTGAACCATTTTTTGACATCAAGGTCAGTATTAGAAATACACCAGCAGTGCTTATGTGTAGGCTCTGGATGTTTTTATGTTTTGGCTAGAGTGACCATGACACTCTGCAGTTCTTTCTATGCATGCCCCTAGGAATTTACAACAGGTAGGTATTGCAATAACATGATTTTGTCACACATGGATTATGTTACCTCTTACATTTAGAAAGTTTTCTTTGTATGACAACTAAAATTATTCCTTTTTTTTTTCTTTGAATGCCACTTTATTATATTATGTACTATTTTGTATGTGTACATTGTGTGTGTGTTGTGTTTGCATGGTGCATGTGCTTGTGTTTGTGAATTGGAAATTAAATGTGACTGGTAAAATAATTTGGTAACATTAAAATACCAATTTTCAAATTTGGGTATGACCGCAAAACAATTAAATTGTACAGTGGGGGGGGGGGGGGGGAGGAGTTTCTCACTTGGGAGGAAGTAGGGTTATGTAACCCACTTATAGTCCCTACATTTTTTCAGGCTCTTTTTTCAGTTCACATTGAACCCCATTTTAGACCATTTCCAGAGACCACTACTTTTCATGTCCAAAAGCCACATTCTACTATCCTCTCTACCAATTTTTCTTCAAAACCCCGCAAAAAGACTGGGAATTGAGGAGATCGCAAGCTTATTTTTCTATTTTCCCCCCCTGACACCTAGTTCCGAGACCCCATTTTTTTGGCCTCAACAGTCCCCCCCCTGTAGCAGGTTTATTATATTCGATTCGTGTTGAATACGTTTGTCCCTGAGTTTTGGACTATTAATTTCCGTCGAGAGGGAAAAATGAAAGATGTCAAATTCAACGTGCCACACCGGATTATTTGGAGGACACCCGGTCATATAACCCCTCACCTGGCCCACTAAATACATTTCATTCATGTATGGAATGCACAATAGTTATTTCAGGACTTGACATTCCTCACAATCACATGATTACCAAAGTCCCTGCGCCTCAATTGAATTTTTCACCTCCGCAAAATGGTACGGGGTCACAAATCAGATGATCGGTATAAGAAAAGCCAGAACGCAACATTGAAAAAAAAAACTCAAAGTCAGTAAGATCTGTACTGACAAAATTTTATAAGTACTGAATTTGGTTTTACAGGCTTTGAATAATACTTGGTTTGAACGTGGGAAAGTTTTCCCTTTATAAATGGTGGATAAAATTGGTGGTGATTGGTGGCTGACAGGAAGGGGAAATGTCCTAATGTAAATGCAATTTAGCTTTATACATAGATCAGGGTTTAATAACTCTGACCATTCTGACCATATATATAATCAGGTCAAAGAGGATGTAGATTTTACTTCTAACAATTTCTGAATTGAAAAATTGGAGAAGATGTCAATGGAAGAAATTTAATTTTTCTTCAAAGTTATAAAGTTGAGAAAACACAGTTAATGGTTACTGTCACATAATTTCTGTTACTAATCATCCACTGGCCTGGGCCTACACAAGCCCTTCCTAATCTCAATGTCATCTATATTTTACTGTTTAATCCCGGATATACCACGTACCTGAAGCAATATTGTGCAAAAATTAGGTTTTTTAACCTATATAGTTAGAAAATTCTTGTAGTCATGTTTCGCCACCTGGTTTGATGCATACTGAAATCAGTGGTTGACAAGACAAGTCAGTATTCCCATGGTTTGATGGAGTTGATGGTTTATGGGTGGGGCAGTGACGACTTTTCAAATAAGGTGGTGCCAAGTAAAAAGCTCCCCTGGTTCAATAGCATGGGGACTTTAAGGGGAGCTCTTATGCATATAACCAGTGCTAACCATGATAGAGCAGATTCCTCAAGGGGAGCTGTAAATCGCCTCCTACAAAGTGCTTAAGGGCTAGCTGTAAGGGGAGCTATAGCCCTCACTCTCCTTAAAAGTCATTCCCTGTGGGGGTAGTCACGGTAATTGATGAATAGGATCCAATGTGGTATAGGTGACGTTGGTGGAGCCACTGGTTGATGGCATAGTGGCTCAGCAGGGGATTCAAGTTTGTTGCCAGTTTAGTAGGGGCCCACAAATGCCAATTTATTTGGAGCATTTTTAACTGTATTTTGTTGTGTTTTTCTTTTATCTTTACTCCGATGAGATTATCATGTTAAGAACAAAAACAGATGATAGAAGGTTCAATTTTTATAAGATATCCAAGTGATCCAAAATCAATATTTTTGTTTTACTAAATCAATAATGGACAATTAATAATGATTTGCAACTGTCTTTACTTTCATTGAGCCAATTCTGAGGCAAATTTCTGTGAAGAAAAAACCATTTGTCAATTTTTTTTTTAATTACAAAATAATTAAAAAAGTGCTTTTACATTTTTAAGTTTTTTGAGACTCTACTGGAGGAACAAAACTTGATTTTTTTTTTGTTTGGCTTAACAATGACAAATTCACTGGCTATCGCCGATATCCTCCAAACCAATCCTTTTCGGAAAAGACTACATACCTGACGATCACGCCCAAAAAAGGTTGTAGCGTTATTTTTCTTTCTTGTTAGACTAGGGGCAATTTCCCAAAAAAAAAAACAAACGGGTCCGCTCCGTTATTTTTGAAAAGTGAAAAAAATGATTTAATGGACGTTAGTATATTGGAATTGTGCACTTAATTTGTTTGTTTCAACCTCTGCACACTCAACGCCACAACCCTCTGGAGTAGTCCACAGCATCCCCGTGATGCTCTCGTTTATTACATCTGATTCAGTTTTAAGCTATTGCTAACAGACAAACCAAATGCTGCATTTTCCTCCCTGGATCTCTCTCTCTCTCTCTCTTCCTCTCTCGCACTGCCCTCACAATGCTATCGGTGACAGTTTTTCCCAGGGTAGGACTTTAATCTATCCTAGCATTGGGTACAAGTTCCTCTCATTAGGCATGTGGTATCTGTCAGTTCTATCACAATCAGCTAACAACCTAAATGTGGACTCCTTCAGTGCAAATTCCAATGGATTGTTACATGATTGGCTTAAACCTCTAAGGTGCTGCATGCTTTTGAAATGTTCAAATCCGGAGGCGTAATGATTTTAAAATGGATTCAATGGGTGATGTGTTACGATAAGGGGAACAAGAGAGTCACATATGCATGTTGTCTTATTTCAATGAATTTCCTTTCATAATTAAGCAAAATGATCGTGAATATTTTAAGCATTTTTCAAAACATCTCACCATGTGGATTGTGTGCGTCCGGCAAGCTAGGTATCAAATTATATACTATTCTGAACCGACAATATGCACATAATTCCTGCACCATTGACGTAATGTCTGGCACCTTGATGGACGTCTTTGGGCCATAAACAGTTTTTAAGTCATATGGCTAATAGTCCAATGCAATTAATCATAGCTAAACTCTTCATGAACACAATATGGGAATAAATAGCCGGGGACTAAACCCTTTTTTGAAATGAAAAGTTTATTACTTAACTTTACTTTGCTCTAAGTTGTTTCAAATGGGTGAAAATGTGCCTCTTTCTATGGTTGTCTAATTGGTTTTAAGAAAATCAGGGGGGTAGGGACATGCCATCTCGAGTTGTCATTGAGGATTTCCAAACGGTAATTTGGGGAACTGCTACGTGCATTTACTATGTAATCTCTGTCCCCCTCAGTTACAATTACAAAATCATCTAGTACTACTCTTTTTAATATCATATAGTTTGGAATAATTATTGACTTCATAATCAGTCGGGTTAGTGGATTTGTCTCGCTGCAAAATAGTGTATTTCCATATGGTCATTTATTTAAATATTTTTGAGCATGCTAGCCTTAGTCAAGTTTGTCTGTAAACCGTTCGATATGTGTAAGATGCCCTCCTACTGTTAAGTCTTGAAAAAGACTAGTACCCGGGTTACACTGGATTTTGATGCGTTTTGAATTCGCGTTGCTGTTTAGGTTGGGTGGCATGTCCCTACCCAAGAGGAGATATCAGTAGCTTCCCACACTGCATTGCTTCCAATGGAGTTTTTGTACAGGTACTATGTGAATCGTTATAGATGAAACATTGCGAAATTGACAGTACTGATCACAAACTTGGAATTTTAATAAGTTTCATGCTCTAACGGATCACATGACTACCTGTACAAACTCTCCATTGGAAGCAATCATTGTGGGAAGCTACTGATATCTTCTCTTGTCTACCCCTGTCTTGTCCTTGTCTGTGGTACTGCTTAAAACGTCCGGTGGGATAAACCAAGCAGGGTATGGTGTGCGAAGTTGATGATAATTATAGTCTGTTTTTTTCTGAGGCTTGCTGTTGGTTACTTATTGCTGTTTTTAAATTGCATTGATATCTTTGATGTTAGCTATTTACCCTCTTGAAGAAAAATTTAGGAAAATGCTGGAAAAAAGTCCTTATATAATTGTAAGGCAAAGGCAGCATGAGGTGATCATTTAGCCTTGATACAGAACAAGAGAGTCATGCATATTTCTTTTGTAGTTTGTAACACACAGAGCGACACCGATCATTTCGCCAGTCGCATTTTCCATCTCACCGTGGACTTCTTGCAACTGATCCTGAATTTAAACTTCAACGCTTCGTTAGGCGACACTTTACCACACAAGGGTTGGGCCGAATTTGTCAGTCACGTTGTTTTATACAGCGTTTTATTAACTTTCACACCAATGGGGGGGGTTGTGTGCGGGATTTATTTTATCTCAAAATGGAAGATGAATTGATATTGGGTGACTAAATGTACTACTTAGATGAGGATTTTTCTTCAAATTGTGACCTGAAATGAGACCATTTTGACAGATTTTTTTCTGTCAGTAGACACTGTTGTCACATGGTTTCTCAATGCAGAGGGTGTTTGGAATCAATTCCATGATCATTGCACTATGCCTATACTGTACTGTACTAAAATAAACACATGTCAGTACTTAAGATAAAAAGTGTTCCAAAAGTTTAAGACCACAAGACATTTCACACATGCAAAAAATTCCCTACGTACTAACTCTTTGTGGGCTAAATGAGCATTAATACTAAAACACATGTCAAGTATACTTAAAGATAAAAGGTTCCAAAGTTTAAGAAAGCACAAGACATTTCATAATCATGCAAAAAATTTCCTCTAAGTACTTAACTCTTTGTGCTTAAATGAGCATTAAGTCAGGGTTTTTATATGTGTTACAATAAGGAATTTGATGGATCACATGACCTTTATTGATTGAAATTTCCCAAAATTGGTGCATTGTGGGATTGACTCAAAACACCCTCTTGTTCTCATTTAGCAGTATGTTGAATCTTCCTTTGATTGCCTAGAAAGCATAGGGGCATTGTTGAATACTGTACTATAGTATAAAAAATTTTATATTCAAAATCTGAGATGTAAAGTTTTTAAAAAAGTGCATAATTTGTTCATGCCCCTTGTGAGATGGGAGTTGTAAGCCAAAAAGTACTATTTTGGGCACTTTAGGTTTGTGTATGACCAAGCCATGACAGAACTCTCATGGAACAGACAAATCTAACATTCTTACCCTTTTGGAATTTTTTGCAATTTGGTTCCTACCCATTTCAATTGGCAATTTAGACTAGGTATTACACACTGCGTATTAACGTTATTTTGAAGTTGATGCGCTTGTATCATACCGTGTTTGGCTACATATGCACGGTCACATAACTCCAAGGGTTTGAAACTCCGGAGGTGAAAATTTAATCCAATTATTTTACTTCACTCCAACTTGTGTCCACACGATGGCCAAAACTCTAAAATCATCCCCCTGACCATTCTCCTCCACTTCTCATATCGGAGTGTAGACCGGAAGTCAATATACCAGAAGCTTTGGCTTTCCCGCGTGATATTCAAATGCTGGAATTTGTCAACAAAGATGACCTTGGGAGGTCACCTCCGCTCACTACCCCCAAAGCTGTCCACACGGCACAACACTCCAAAACACTCTGGAGTGTTATCGGAGTTTGAGCTTCACCCCCAAGTTTTTTAGGGGTATAAAACCCCGCTAGACCCTCGATAGAACTCCGGAGTGTAAAACTCCAAAAGCGTCCACACGGTCAAAAACCCCGATCGACACTCCAGAGGTTTGAAAACTCCGGAGTTTCAGCCTCCGTGTGGACACGACTAAAGTTGCATCTTGTGCATGCATTCTTTGCGTTCAATGGGTTGTTTGATATTTCTCACTGGGTGGTGGCAGTCCTTACTTGTTAAGATTAAGACCACGGTCACACGAGCAATATTTCGTTGTTGTGTTGTAATATTCTTATTTTGGTGTTACGTTAATAATTAAACGACGGTCCCGGTCACACGGTGAGATTATTTTAATCGTGTTGTAGACATTTCTGGACACATGAGCACGAGGTCAACAACACAGTTCATTGCGTAAGCATGATAATAAACTACGAAATGCGGTCACACTGCGATTTTGCCCAGTAAATTACGACAGTACCATGGTAGAAAGCGGCCCAACGATGGAAATTATCATCGTTAAGTTATTACGACAGTACTATGGTACAACAACGACAGTTCGTCTTAAGTTGCGGTCACACGCAGCCTTTATTGTAGTACTACGGTAGTACTATTGTAGTAAACTACGAAAAAAAGCTTTGTGTGACCCCGGTCTAAGATTAACTTGAATTATGAATCTGTTTAAGGATGAGAATAAAGGTATAATTTTTGGGACTGGTACTCTATTTAGGATGAATTGAAACCAACAATACCATTATTTTTGCATGGAAAAACTCGGCCTCGTTCTTCAACTTACAATAATTAATGCCATCATCTTGGTTTCAATTTATTATAAAGATGGTACTGGTTCCCAAAACCATACCTTTATTTTCTCATTTTATTGCAACTTCAAAAGTACTGCACTGCAATGTAGTAAAGTTGAATGGACCTTTAAACCTACACTGAATGCAGCATACCATTACCAACTGTGATAGACCTAAAAAGTTGTGATTCCCATTTAAAGAAAAAATCACTAAGTTGTTTTCTGCTAATTACAGGATACCTTACTAAACAAATGCAAAACACTTGGTAGTAGTAGTAAATCACTTTGCTAAAACCAAAATTGTGGGCATTGTTTGAAGAAAATCACTGATGGTGGTGCTGAGTGTTTAATCACCAAATGGAACAAACTGATTCTATTTGAACATGGCACTTTATAAAAAAAAATTGCATGGCGGCTGGTTTGTGTCACAGACACATTTTCAGTCGTTTTGTTCCCAGGAGAAAGCCGTTGACAGATGTCATTTACGCTAAGTCCAAAATGTCTGCGACAAATTTCTCAATGCTAGGTTAATAGTTTGCAGGTCTTTACTAACCTTACGACCCCCATAGAGAGTAGTTTTCACCATATACATCATGAAGAGACGAGAATTGTGACGAGACGAGAATCGTGACAAGGCGAGAATGGAAAAATCCCAAGAGTATGGCTTGAAATTATTTCACAGTATAGGAGTGTAAGAAATGTTACCTGTTTAATATATTGGAAGGCAAGCCAGCATATAACAATGGCATTTGCTGACAAGATCTGATCAATTTATTACTTCACAGTTCCCATCCAGAGGGTGTTTTGAACCAATCCCATAATGCATTGCAATGTGCCTATACTGTGCTAAATACATGTCAGTACTTAGGGGTAAAAGTGTTCCAAAAGTTTAAGAACCACAAGAAATTTTATGATCATGCTAAAAATTCCTTAAGTTCTAATGCTTTGTTGGCTAAAATGAGCATAAAAGTCAGGGTTTTTATATGTTAAGAATAGGATTTTTATGGGACCACATGCCTCTATTGATGTGAAATTTCCTACAACTGGTGCATTGTGGGATTGACTCAGTACACCCTTTGGTTCCCACCATAAGCATGTAGAGCTTTGAACTGACAGCAACAATGTTGAATAAGTTTCACAATCTTATATTGCTGGTTTAAAGGAGAATGATCTGATTTAATTGTATAAAATGTTCATCTTGATTGAATAATGTTGACCCCAATACCCCATCTGTAAAATTTTACACTGATTTTTCAAACCTTTTTGATATGAGAGCTAAAAACGTGATTTTGTAGGCCCCATAGAATACTGTGTAAAGTTAATATCGGTCCACCAAAATGGGGCACTTTTTGCTCATAACATCTAAAACAAACATCTTTTAGCCCTATAATGTTTCACAGGCTAAATGAGAAAAATATTAGCTTTCTTCTGAATCAATATTTTGGTCACTTCTGGTAAAATCAGAAGCATTGAAGTTTATTCTTTATATGAACCAATTAATTGGTTGAGTAAACCTGATTTTTTCATAGTGATTTCTCTGGGGTGAGCGTAATAACCGATAATCCTACCTTCAAGGTAGGTGAGCTGATCAAAAACCTCGGCCCTCCACTTTACTCCATCAAAATTGAGATTTTGGTATTAGAAGAAAGTTTATATTTCCTCATTACCCCAGTGAAATTGTTGGTCTAGGAAATGTTTCCTCTGATGTTATAAACAAAATATGTCTCCCAAGTGAGGAATTGTGCAGAGGGGTTAGCTTGCATGTCTTTAATTTTATCTGTTAGGAAGTTGTTGCATTCTTGTTGTTTCTATTGATTGGATGTTTTCCATCTGCCATTTCCTTTCATTGCTAATAAAGGAACAATCCTTTATCAATTGCCCGTAAAGTATTGCTGCTCTTTTACGAGGGTAGTATTTGTTTTGTTTACCTCATGATATGTATATAGTCTATGCTCTGCTTCTGCCAATTTTTACACAGTCATATTCTTCCTCGTAGTTATACCCAGGGATGTAAGACTTCCAGAAATTTCTGGATATTTGGCCATAAATTTAAAAAAAATAAGGAAAAAAAAAACATTTATGGACTTGGGTGATGTTATTTCAGCATACCACCATTTTTTGGTAGGGGATAAACCCCTTCAACTCCTTCTTTAGCCTTTTTTTGGATGATTCCTGCATAAAAAGTTTAGCGTTGCGTGTAAGCGTTTGGCCGCTGGGGCAAGGGCCAGATCAATTTTCAGGAATCAATGATATGTCCACTTCTTACATCCCTATACCTACCAAAGAACTTCAGTTACAGAAGTCGTAAACTATAATCCTGTACTTCTTTGTACACCAGAAATAGTAAACAATAACCTCAGTTACTCTATCATATATCGTTTTTCTATTGAGCATCCATCATTTTACCGGTGAGATATTTCCCCGTAAATTAGTCTAGGACATTTGTTGCAATGTGAGAGGTTGCATTATTTTTTGTCTTCTTTGGTGAAACTTTTATCTCTTGTAGAAATCGGTCATGGGAAACCCAAACAGTATTAGCTACATTTTTTTTTCGATGTCAAGGGGGAAGCCGCAATTTCAAATGGCCGCCATTTTTTTTTTTTTTTTTCAATATTTTAGCTTTTTTGACTAATATTTCCAAGTTTTATGAATGTAAAGATTTTATTTCATGTGTTATTCCTTGATAATCATTGATGGAATAACATTAAATAACATTTCTGTAACTTTTGATTATCAGTTCCCGTTTGGCCAAAAATGTCAATGGGCCGCGCATTTTTGATAATATTTTGGTTTGAGTATATTATTGCTCTACTTAAAAAAAAAAAAAATTTTTTGTTCTTTGAGTTCTTCTTGACAGTAAAGTATTTGATTAAAAATTACAATATATTAGTATCAAAAATACAGCTAAGTCTATTTACCAATGATTTTCAACTCATTGCATTCTTGCATAGAGAATTTTTTGTTTTTTTAAGGTTTTATTTTATTTTCAGTGTTCTTCTTTTTTTTTAAACCATCACTAGCATAATAAATGTATTCAGAAACAAACAGGGACAATTCCAGGGGAATGGGGCCATTCCTCTTCAATTTTTTTCTTTACGCCCCAGTTTGCCCTCCCAATCAAAGGAAAATGACAGACTTTTGACAAAAATCAGGCGATTTGGGGCCAAATTGGTTAAAAATCTCAAAATGTTTGATCTTTTTTGCCTCTCCAGAATTTCACTTGGGTTGTCCAACCCACCCTAAAAAAATTCAATTTGCCCTCCCTCCCTCCCCGCCCGCCCCCCAGAAAAGATGGTCTGGCACCGCCACTGGAAACGAACTGCAACGCAAATGGCATAAAATCACAATAACTAAACATAAGTCACACTGAAGTCACATTTTGTTATGAGCTGGATGTGCTGTAAACCCTGCTGGCTATGCATACTTTAAAATATTGCTAGTTGGAATACAGGCAGTCTTTAAGAAACTTGGCAGTCAATGGACCACGTGCTTTTGAGATGCACTGATGGGTTGAAAGTTTTGTCACCTTTTGACATGAATTGTAAGTTAAATTGTAGATTGATATTGTATTATGTAACTGATGACTTAACAAGGATTTATGGCATCTGGCGGAACCAAATAAGCAGGTAAATTTGGGGTATTACTTCTAGGTGTTACTTCAAGACCACCATAAATTCAATAATTTTTCTGAAGGATTCTTATGGTGTCCAAACACAGTGTTCTCAAACATGGCTAGTAGCCCGAATGGTCTCATGTCTGGCTGCTCACTGAATCCGCAAGGTCCTTTGTCTGTGCATTGTTGCTCCAACAGTGGTGCAGGCCAAGAGATGTTCCATGATTGTTGAAGCTGTTTCCCGAACCAAGGTAGTTGTGTCCTTATCTGCTTCCTTGTAGCCCCACTTCTGCAAGGAAACCTTGTCGGCCATTCTGGTTCTCATCTGTTGAAACAATCGCCATTCAGGCCCACTAGGATCCAGCCTCCAGGCGGATGATACTTCACCAGGTTTCCATACCATCATTTCTTGGTTGATGGCAAGTCTTTCTTTCCACAATGCCGACTCTCTTAAGCTCCCTTAGAGACTTTTAAGGGTGGACTTTGCTTAAGAATCTCTCCTCTCTGGATTTAAGGCAGTTTCACAGCTGGGTTCTGTCTGAACATAGGTGCTCAACATTAGATACTTGCAACTAACTCCTTTCATGCTCGGTACACTACGACAGATGTCTGGTGGAGCAATTGTGTATAAGTTCTCCATTGGAGTTGGGGGGCTAAGACATCCTGTGATAAGCCGCAGGAGGCATTTAAGCTACATCAAGCTTCTTGGCATCATGGGTTAATCCTTTCCATACAGAGCAGGCATCTCTGGGCACATGAGTAGCACAGTACAAGTGCCATCAATCTTAGGGTATGTGGAAGAGCAACCCATCTTGTGTCAGTGAGTTGGTTCAAGATGTTATTTTGTGAACCTACTTTACTCTTTGTCGGCTTCTTGTGTGTCTTATAGGAGAGAGAGTATGGTCCCAGTAAACTCCTAAGTGGACAGACCAGGCTGTTCACATTTGATGGAAAGCACACCCACACCTGTGTCTTGGATGGATTGCACATTGTGGTTTTCCTCATAATAAGGAGTGAGTTCGTTCCAAAGCTTTGGTAGTCTCTCTTTGATAACTGTAAAGTCTCTGCAATCTTTGCGCTCATTCCAAGTAGTCCCTACATATATAAACACAGGTTCCTGCACTTCTAGGTTGTATGTTGATAGATGTTGAACAGGAGAGGTTTGAGCACGCTCCCTAGGGGTAGTCCATTCTTGGCCTACGCCAAGCAATCCTTTGATTGAACTCCTGCAAAATGTTAACAGAGTAAGCATCTGTGATTAACAGGTGCTGATATATCGACGAACACGACTTCCGTTACCAAACCCTTCTCGAACCATTTGGCTTGCTGATTTGCCCTCGGCCGGAAACCGGCTTGTTCTGTATGAAGTCTCCTCTATCACAGGTGGATACAGTTGAGCAGGAAAACTTTCAAAGAACTTGTCGGTATGACTGAGGAGTGATATCATTCGATAGCTCTTTGGATTAGAGGATCTTTCCCACGTCTTTAAAGAGTGCCATAACATGTGCTTTTTCCTCCCTCCAGACTGTTGGTGAACTGATGCAAAAATGAGGCAGCAATTGTAGAGCTCAAGAAGTCACTCCTTTGCTACTTGGCTAAAAGTTTTTCAGCTGCTCAGTTGAGATGTCATCAAGGCCTACGCTTTTTCCTTGTTTGAAGTTAGTAAACTGGGTTTTTCAGCTGCTCAGTTTGAGATTTTTGTCAAGGCCTACTGCTTTCCTGTTGAAGTTCAGTAAACCGGATTCCGTTCGTCCAGGTTGAAGGGATTAGTGAACCTTGATACACTACTCTTTCAGTGTTAGTGTGATCATTCTTGGCTTCTGGGGCACTTGATTGGTTGTAACCTTTGGCTGCTGTGGAGCCCTCTGTTGGATCCTTTGAAGCTTTAGGATGGTAGACCATACTTTTCTTGCTGTTATGGTCCATATCAGTTGATTCAATAAGGTATGCCAGCTTTTTCCTTGGAGATCCCCTCTGACACTTCCTCACTTGCAGTTGCTTTAGCTGACCAAGGATCAGCGTCAAGCATGGTAGTATACTCTTGATATTCTTAGCACATTCCTTGGAAGGCCGGCTGTATACCCATCCTACAAACAGCCTCTTGGTATGAATCTCCAGGCAGATTTGTTCACTAGTTGGGCCCCCAAATTTGTCCTAGTTTACTGTTACGGTAGTTTACTGTTACTGGGGTTTGGTGCAATCCTCTTCACATCTGGTCCAGTTATCATTGAATTCTGTTGGCCAGTCCGTTTTCCTGCTTAAAAGGCACTGCCGCGTTAACATGGATCATGATTGGTCAATGTTGAGTTAGTGGAAAGGATCCAGAACAATCTTGCTACACATCTTAGAGATGTTTTTGCTTAATAGTTAGATCACGGTTGTAACCTCTCCTCACTTACAGTTGCTTTTAGCTGCCCAGGATCAGCTTCAAGGCATGGTAGTATACTCCTGGATTTATATCCTTTTAGCACATTCCTTGGAAGGCCTGTCCTGTATACTCCATCCTACAGCCTCTGGGTATGAATCTCCAGGCAGTATTGTTCACTAGTTGGGCAATTTGTCATAGTTTACTGTTACGGGTAGTTTTATGTTACGGGTTTTGGTGCAATCCTCCTTCACATTCTGGTCCAGGTTATCAGTGAATCTTTGCCAGTCTGTTTTCTTGCTTAAAAGGCACTGCAAGCGTTAACCTTATCATGATTTGGTCAATGTTGAGTTTTATTGGAACAGATCCCGAACATCTTGCACACAGCTTAGATATGTTTTTGCTAGTACAATAGTTTTAAGATCACGGTTGTAACCTCTCTTCCAACGGGCACTTTTAAATGATGGCGGCAGCTTTAGGGTCGTGAAGAAGACGTAGATGCTGACTGTCTAACCATTCTTCCTTCGACAGCTTTGCCCGTCTGTTATTGGTTCTTGTAGCCCCATTGGGTAATGTGGTTGTTCAAATTCAATGACAGAAATGAAGGTTTGGGTGAAATTCCCAAGATTGAATTAGGGTGCTGGATCTACTGATGGATTTTTGGTAGAATGATGTCACTATGTGACATAGCTGACATCAATGGTGAGGACTTGTTGTCAACAGACATTGAGGTTGCATCTACAATTATTGAATTTATGGTTCGTCGTAAGTTACCTCCTAGAAGTAATACCCTCAGAAGCACATACCGTGCCATACTTAATTTGGTTCCACAAGATAGCTATTAATCCTTTTTACGTCATCATTTTAATATTTAAAATATCAATCTACAATTTCACTTAACCAATTAACCATTGAACCTATCAGTGGCATCTCAAAGTACAACGTCCATTTGACTGCCAAGTTTGCTAGAGACTGCCTGTATTCCAACTAGAAATATTTTTAAGTAATGGAAAGCCAGCATGCTAATCACATGCCAGCTCCATACACAAAATATACTTCAGTGTTGATTATGTTTTATCATGATTTTATGTCTATGGTATTTTGTGTTGGCAGTCGTTTCCAGCGTCAGCGCCCACTCTCTTTCTGAGGGAGGGGGCAAAGTGATTTTTTTTTGGGGGGGGAGGGGGAAGGGGGCGGCAAAATGAAATTCTGGGGAGCCAAAATATAAAAAAATGTTTGAGTTTTTAAAACCAATTTTTGGCCCAAAATCACTACTGTTTTCCTCTTTCAAAATTTTGTGATTTTTGGTCCCCAAATCACTGATTTTGCCAAAGATCTGTATTTTTCTTTGGGGGGGGGGGGGGGCGCAACTGGTTGGTAAAGAAAAAAATTGAGGGGTGAAATGCCCTCCCTGGAGCTGCTACTGCTCGTTTCTGTTAAAGAAAATAAGAACACTTAAATAAAATGGCGTCATTTGTAACAAAATGTCCCTAGCACTAAATGCAATGATTTTGAAAAATCAGGTGAAATATGACTTAAATATTTTTATAATTAATATATTGTAATTTAATCAAATACTTTAAGGTCAGAAATTTCAAGGAACAAACATTGAAGTATAGCCATAATATACTCAAAAACCAAAACATCAAAATGGCGGCCATTTTTGAATCTTTTGTTGGCGCCAAACTGGAATGGATTAATTCAAGAGTTATCGAAATGTTATTTTAATGTTATCCTTCACTGATAATAAGTTTAATAAACACATGAAATAAAATCTTTAAACTTCATAAAACGGAATATTAGTCAAAATAAGCTAAAATTTGAAAATGGCGGCCATTTGAAATTGCTGGCTACCCCCCCTGGCACATCGAAAAAAAAATGTAGCTAAATACTTTTTACACTTTCTAGGGTCTACTTTACAACATATGAAAGTTTTATCAATATGCAAAAACAAAATGCAACCTCCAAAATTTCTAGACTAAATAGTGTACGATAGTGTGCGAGAGGGGGCAATTTCTACTGGAGCAGGCATTCGGGGAAATAGCCGACTTCAGTGACAAGTGAAAATTTTTGCCCCGGGTAGAGATCATTCACGGGTAATATTGCATGCATTGTGGATTGACCCCGTTCCCGTGAAGGATAGCACAGTTCTGTAACATTAGTTGTTCATTCACGATTTTCGCCCAAAATCTGATGCCCCCAGTTAAGCAGATCTTAGGTACTTCAGCAACCAAACTTACGCTATGTGACCACAAACGAGCACAGCGGTATTTTAATGGCCTTGCAGTTGGTTTGCTGCTCCATACACAACCCCATTTGTTGTTTGATCTAAATTGTAAACCATGCCGTTGCTTCATTGACCCAGCCAAATTTCCTTCCGGTTTCCCTACTGCATGCGCACGATGCGGATCGGGGTCTTTTTCTATTGACGTGATCCTCCGGTATTTTCTCGGGTAAAAATCCTTCTCAAACAAGATGGTTTTTCAGAGAGAATTTCCCTAGGTAAAAATTAGCAAATACCAGAGAAGGTCATTTTCTAGTAACCGTTTTAATCCTTTAATTACCGTACCCGGTTGATCCGGAAAATATTGCTCAATAGAAAAACTTCTTATACTCTGGCCTGTGTCTGTAGTTTTTGTCTCACAGCAAGATTCTTCCTTGACTGTGCCACAGAATTTAGCTACTCTGTGTGTACTTTTTGGAGGTACCCAAGAATATACATTGGTCTGTTACCATTTTGCTCTGCCAGATTTTTTTTGCTCACAGATAACTACAAACCTCAGTACCTCTGTGTACTGTAGGGCACACCCAGGATAATGCACACTGTTTGTTTGACATTTAGCCGCGTGTTCTGGCATAAGGTAAGCTTCTACACAGTCGGATTCTTCGCACCGTAGTACCGTCACAACCTTGGGTAAGTCCATGTTTCCTATACTTCGTCCGGCCAAAACTAAGGAGTGGTGTATAGCTTTTCGCGCAGTCTTGTGCATGCGTATCACGTACGCCAACTTTGTACGCTCGCGATTACCATGCTGTGACTTTACTGCGATGCGCCACGTTTAAGACTGCGTGAATGCTATGACGTCACTCCTTAGTTCGGCTGGATGAAGTATACAAGCAATTCCAGGACACTACTATCTCTCAACAATTTGACCTGTTGGCCAGTTTATAGTTCAAGCTTCTACACAGCTTTATTCTTGCTCACATTGTACAACCATATCCTCGGGTTGTCCCCATGTGTACTATATGAGGTATTTCTAAGGGTACGCCTGGTTCTGTTGTCCAGGTTATCCCTTTGGCAAGTTTTTCTGAACTACCAATTTTGCTTTGAAGGTACTCCAAACACTGGTCCATGAGCAATTTAACTCTGCCTGGTGTATGTCAAGTTTCTCAATTCCATGGTTTGCACTTCTTGAAGTACCCCCAAGATGACATACTGAGCCTGTCGTCATGTAAAGCTTTTGACTTTAGAAGTCACTCAGCACACGTGATCAAATTCTCCTTTGTAGGTGCCCCCCCTTCTCTATGATGTCTTTGAAGATCTTTAGTATCTATATAGAAAGCAGGTTTACACTCACACTCTAACAAAATGGTCTTAAGTTGGTTCCCATGTGTAGCTCAAGAATTAACGAAATAGGTCTAAAGATCATTTTTCCCAATACTTGTTGTCACATCTTAAAACAATTTCAAACCAAAGAGAATGTGTCCCTTCATTTTAACCGTTTCCCACACAGACTTTTCAATCCTCTCAGATGTCCCACACAATCACAAAATACAGGGTTTTCATATTTTACATTTGGAATTTTTTCCTTCTGGTGAATCCAACCTCCTATTTCAAATTTTTTTCTGCATTATGAAGCAGATGTCTCTTTCATACTTTCCTTTCTGCTGGTAACATAGAAATACACATACTCAAGAATAAGGCTTTTTCGTCAAAAAACATGTTTTTAATAACACATTTTTTGGGAAAAAAATGGCATATCCGAGTTATAAGTTTTCTATGATCCCCGCCGCAAGGAAATTAATGAACAGCACACCTTCTGTCATAATCTGGCAGAAAAATGAAAATAGTAGGTAGGGGTTCACCAGAAAAAAATCAAAATGTAAAAATATGAAAAACCTTTTTTTTTAATTTGGTGATTTTTGACATCTGGGCCGCTGAAAACCCTACAGAATTTAAAATGAAGCCACATTCTTTGGGTTTTGAAATGGTTTTGATGTGAAACATCTTGGGAAAATGATCTGTAGACCTATTTAGTAACTCTTGATCTACACATGGGACCCACCTTAAAAACACTGGTAGTATTTCTATCTGATATTTTTCTGAAAAAGCTTCTTTGATTTCTTTGAATTCACAATGTTAAGAGTCATGCCCGTGAAACTCCTAGATTTAGCACGTACAAAGCCACAGAGAACCGCTTTTAATAGCACCCCCGCGCTGTGTGTGGATAGCATGGTTATGATATGGAGTGAGCTACTAGTGACAGTCCTACAAGATTGCTTGTGATTGTCCACATACGGAAATTTTATAATCGCACCATCACAATTTTCAGCATCTTAAAAACAGGAAAAAGAAAAGAGAAACCAATACTTATCAGATAAACATAGCTTAATATCTTAGTTTTAGATTTTATCTTCTTAATAGCGTCATTGAACATTAAATGATACAATTTGATCACTCTCAGGCCCTCATCAAGTCCACCAACATTTGAATACTGCCCATTAACATGTGGGATAGCCTGGACCGAGGCCTCACTCAGACGGGGTGAGTTTGCCTCTCCCATTATTATAGAATCCCTGGTTAAGTAGCGTAATAGGAAATCACACACATTTACTAGTTTCAAAAACGATTACCGGGAACCAAATGGCTTTCTTTCATACTCTTACTTTCCTTAATTTCCCTTTATAAGTATTACCACCGTTACCAACATCAAGCAAATATTGTTCTTGAAGTTAGTAGCTGCAAGTACATTTGCCCCTTATACTTACATTCTACAATTTTCTTGGGGAACTTAAATTTTCATACTTATGAGTAGACCCGCCCTCGGGTCCACGGTTATGAAAACCTAGCGACTGAAATTTACACGAGACCTCTCAATCCCATATCCTGGACCCTCCGATCTGTAGGGAAAACGTCTCAAGTCTCCCCCGAGGTCGGGGTAAGTACTCCGCCCCAAACATTAGTCAAAACACTGGTTCTGGTATACCGCACTGTCTCTCGACGTGCCGTATGTGCGTAAGAGACACTTTTTTTAAAAAAGCCATACAATCAGTGCGACAGCTTATTTTTAGCGCAGGATTAAAACGGGCACCTGGGAACTGGAAAAAGGGGGCGCTGTGACAAAACCTGGGGGTTGTCGGCACGCTCACATTGCTGTTTGGGAGGCTCAGGCAGGTGTTCGCCTCTCAAGTCCCGATTTCTGGGTTTGATGTTTTATTTTGACTTTATGATGATGCATTTTTATGCAACTCTAATCAATATAAGTAGTGTTATGTATTATTATTATTATCAGTCAAATATCCTATTTATTGCTCATATTACTATACTATACGGTACAAAATCATTTTCTTTTTTGATAGTTGTCACTCACTATTGAATAAAGATCTCAATTTAATTTTAGTTGCATTTCATAACCTGCGCCTCATGCCTCTAAGTTAATGAAAGCTTGATGAGACAATATTATCATTGCTCGATCCGCAAATCCTTAGATATCTATATTACTAAAACAGATCTGTGCTGTCTGTCTGTCCGGCTATTGCATTTCGTTATACCTTTTTGAACCATATGGGCTTAATAGGGTGGGGGGGAGGCACTCACATAGAAATGGATATGGGTGTTAGGTCTCGTGCTTCCAAAGCCCGGGCATCGGGTGCCAGAAAAAAAGATAGGGGCCTTTGGTGAGAATATAGCCAAAATAGCCAAAATAAGGGTTTTCCGAGTGACAAATATGACAATTTTTTCCCAAAATGGGTCTCGGGTGTATTTTGCAAAATTTTTCTAAGAAATAGAGGTCTTTTGGTGTTTTTTTTCTCCAAAATAGGGTCCGGTGACGTGGTAACATTTCACAAAATATGGGACTTTTGGGTGAAATTAAAAAAAAAAAAAATGGGGTGTTTGTGTGACACCGATACTGAAAAGGGGGTCCTAAACATCCTTACATACCCGTCGCTTCCAAGATGGGAGTGACACGGGGGGGGGTGGCTAATGGTTCTAATATTTAGCATTAAGTATGGGAGAACAGTCTGACGTTTTGTTATTAGGGTTTTAGGGTGACCAAAAGGTCAAGTCATCTAGGGGTCAATTTACGTAGAACTACTGACCTGGGCACAGAACAAGTCCTTGTCAAGGTCACACACATAGGTCTAAGGTCACCCATGGTGGAGATGCACTAGTTGTACCTATTTTCGGTAACGTTACCCTGAGAAGGCACCCGGGATGGGGAGGGGAGAATTTCCCACTGAGGCGACGGCTTGTACCAGGCGCAGCAGGCTGACCAAGCCATTTACATCCTTCTACACAAGCTAGGAACAGATGGTTAGGAATGTTAGAAAGGGAATAGGTCCATATACACCAAGCTTCTTGGGTCGGACTTGAAAGTGTTACCTTTTGGGAAAGAAAAAAATCCGTGCACATATTTTCCCGTTAAAGTCCGATCTAACCCGCGGTACTTTTGAATCCTTTTTCCGAATGTTTCTCAATCTGTAACTTTAATCGAAAAATCAGGAAATTGGACCGTCTTCGGCTTCCCTTTTGTGGTATCGGTGCGAATCAACATGGCTTCCGCTTTCTCGCGCTGGGCCTAGGAAGGAAAGAAAAATTGATAAAAGAAAAAGAAGAAATGTAAAGAGAAGTAAGACTCTGAGTAACGACGAGTCCTCTGTACTCTATGATAATAGTTTGTAAAAGTTTCAGAAGAGAACACATCTCTTGTCCTCACCTTCTTTACGTTTGAACAGTATGTTAACGTAATGTTTTTGATTAGGGAGAGATTTCCCCGCATGCACCATTTTCCGAAACATTGGTAAAGCAGGGCCATACGCAGCTTTTTTTTTTGGGGGGGGTGCAGGCTTAAAAAATGAACCTTCTTTTGGTAAAAGTTTGATCTAAAATGCTCCTTTTTTTTAACTTTTGTGAAACAGCTCATCACCCAAAGTGGAAGGTTTCTAGTCCGAATTTCTATAAATTATGATCTTTTTTATTTAAAAAAATCAGCAGAAAGTGGACCCCCCCTGCGTAGGGCCTTTGGTTTGGGTACAGAGGACCAGGCTTTCACCTCTTTGGGTCAGATTCCTCCCGTCACAAACAGGTTAGGACGTTGTTTATCTGATTAAGTAATAATTATTCATTTTTAACAAGGCAGCCTATTCCCGCAAATGCTTGGGAATAATTTCGTTTTTATGGATTATTGAGTTCCAAGTTTTGTTATTTAAAATAGTAAAAAATGAAAAAATCACAAAATAAAAGCAAAACTATAGAACCATCATGTTCACAAATAAAATTGATAGGGAAGGAAATGCATGGAAATCAAAGAAAAATCGGGTTATATGTGGATTGACCTTACTTTTATGAAATATACAAGTATGATAATTTACTAGCTACCTATTTGAACATACAATTTTTTTAATACCTTTTCACAGTATGATTTACGGGTCAGTTTGGATTGACCTCTAGCTGTAACATTGAAATGAGATGAATTGGGGAAAGATTTCAGACAGCTTATAGCGTTGGACATATTCATGTTTTCTGGAAGAATGGAACACCACTGGGCTTTGGTAAAATAAATGGAGAGCCTGTGCTTTTGTGGCACCTGAAGTATGCATGAGTAGGCCCCTATTTATTTTCAGAATGATCATCCATTCCTCAATAAGGAAAATACTACAACCAGCCATGGCGTAACCAGACCTTTGCCAATGGGGGGGGGAGCCCTGAAGGGTGCCAAGGCTTTTTTTGAGGGGGCAAATTGGGTCTTCTCCATAGACACTGTAAAAAAGTCAGTTCATTTTGGAGGGCTGAAGGGGGGGGCAAGGGTTCTGTTGGGTTGGGGGGGGGCTTTGCGCCCCCTGCCCCCCCCCCCCCCCCCCCCCCCCCCCCCCCCTCTGGTTTACGCCACTGCAACAACAAATAAGACAAAACGAGGAAAAATCCAAGGACCATTTCTGATTTCTTAGCTTCTCCTTTCCGCTGTCTCCTCCCTTCCCTTTCTTCTCTTCCCCTTTTATTTTATTGCTATTTTTAATTTTTCCATACTTGGGCACTCTCATAAGGAGCTGCGGTCGCGTACTCGATAACTGATACCTATGCGCGTGCCATTGATACCAACCTGTTGTGTTCGTACTCTGTGGGTCCCCAGTTAAGCATTCAAAAATTACCGTGATGTTGCGCAAGCATTGCGTCCACGTTAACTTGTGAATCGATACTGCTGAGACAGTTTCAAAACTTACAGATTCGTACAGTCTCGTCGGGCTACCCCTACCTATTGTTAATTCCAGGAGCCCTGTGCAATTTGGACAAGTGGTTGGCAATGCTGTCGCGGGGTGGAAGCTGAAAAGTCATCTATTTTTAGTTAGTCCCCGAGTCTAGCATTATCTTTTACCCAAGTGCGCTCTAAACCCATAGACAGAGCCGAGACTGGGGTACAGTCTAACTTATGGATAATGTTTTTCATTGTTCATGTACTAATGCTGTCTCTATAGGTTTCACAATGCTAAGTAAGGAAGTTGAGTGGGGCTTTAAACTATAATGCTTTAGAATGAAACCAGTTACCCATGAATGTAAAGATTTAAAACCAGATTGTGCATGACAATCCTTTTACTCCAAACATTTTTTATTCAGGTCAATTATCAATAGGATTAGGCGAGTGAATAGAACTTCCTTATTAACATTTTGGGTTTTTTATTTTTTCCGATCAGCTATGACTAACTTTGTTGTGTTAAAGGCATAATCAGAGATTTTGCTAAAATCAGAATCAAAAAAGAAATTATAGATAAAATAATTTTTGTATATTCGTGGAGCCAAAGCTGTTTGATAACATGCGAATTGTTTTCTTTTATTTTAGAACAATTTAAGGCAGTGGCGACACTTTTGACAACAGATATAAATAGGGACATGCAAAAGCTATTATCTCTGCAAAAATCCAGACAAAGTCGGCACTGTAAGGCTGTCGATTCTAAACTTTTAATGCCAGCTGGCGTGTACATGGGTGTAATATTCAAAATGGTTAAACGGGAAGCTTTCATCCAAAAGTTCAAAAACATTTCAATAAAGAAAGCCACATTTCCCATCACTAATCGCAAAATATGACAAAATCTTTAAATCCATCTGTCACAATTTTTTGGATGCAATAACAAGTAAAACGTCTACAAAAAATAGAAATTGGGGCCAATTTTTGGAGTATTCCCGGAGTGTCGCCACTTACTGAAGTTAACAAAAGCAAAATTTGAGCCAGCAAGGCATTGCAACTGTACTTTCCGGGTTTATGGGGCTTATGCCATTGCCTAAGTAGCCATCATGCACGCTGTACTATCGTGCAGCGGCTGCCAAAAATCAAAGATGCTGACATCAACATGCACGATGTCCAAAGGGGGGGGGGGGGGGGGGGGGGTGGGGGTGGGTGAACTTACCTAAGTCACCTTTCTATAAAAAATTTACATAAAATTTTTGATTATTTATTGTAATGAATTAAAACCGACACCTTGTATTAATTGTCAACTAAGCTACTGGGCGATTCCGCTAGGGCTATCCTGTCTTGATGCCAAACTGACAGACTTGCAGTGAGGAAATATCTTGCTAGCCGTCCGTTAAACGGTCCGCAAATTTTCCATATATTGTTTAGACAATCAACGGAATCGACAGCCTTAATCTATTGCGGGAATCTTGCCATATGGGCCTACAAGGGTCAGAATTTATATGTATTATGCCCTCTATGTGCCCATTCTCCATAAAAGATTTGGGAACCGTGTTTATAACTCTGGGCTTAAACTAGTCTGTATGTGTTTTATTTTAAATAACACAACCTATTTTTTTTTATCCTAGTTCGTTGACCTCTTTGCAGGTGCCTGCTAAGAAATATCCAGTTAGCTTAAAAAACCCAACTCAAGTGTTAGGGCAACCAGACCCCATCGTGCAATAGCTGCCAGAGATAGATTTGGCAAGTTATAATACTAATAACAACACAACTGACAAATGGGCAGCGATTGCATATGGGGCCTCTTGCACTAAACCCTCGACATATGGTCAGTATCATCGTGCGCCACAGCTTTTTGATTTAAAGTTTTGGACATTTATCGGTTTGCTTGAATTGAAAAGTGAAAGCTTAGCTAAGCTTGGTATACTTTTTGGACACTGTCATGCACTGGTTGCACACAATAAACTACCTCCTGTATTAAAGTTTGGCTTCATAGCAGGGAGTTAGAGCTGTTCCATTTGACTTCCATCAACCAACCGTAGAAAAACTTACTACATCGGCCAGCATAAGTGTGGATTTCTAAGTTATTTAATGCATTGTTCGATTTGGAATTTATATTGGCCCCTGTGGGAATGTTCTTAAACAATTCGAAGTCTTCCACAGCTATAAGGCTGACCCTTCCATATAGGGGATGTAGATATCAAAGGTAGTTACCCTATGGGCTGTTCATTTGGAATCCACACTCCCACTGTCACCAGCTCTTGAGAATGGGGTCGTGAAACTTAACTTTGAAAAAAGGGGTCTCAAAGTTCATTTGATTAATTCAGATAAGCTGCCATAGGGAAAAGTAGTCATGATAAAACTAGTGGTGCTCCTCTTCCAAAAAGGGACCAATTTATATCTTAGTTTAAAAATATTTGCCAACATTGAGTCCAATTGACAAGACCAAAATGTTTGGGGACACGTCAAATTTGTTATTTGGAAATGGGTTCTCGGGCAAAATAGGTTTGATAACCCGGGCGTACAGGAATAATCTCATAAAAAGCTTGATATTCATTGTTTTCCTGTCCAGACAAATTGTTGCGGCCCTACATGGCTCTGTTTATTTCAAAGAGGGAGTCAGGTGGCATACACAGTGGCATATCATATACTATTAAGTTGGCTTAATACACAAATAGCTTTATTTTTATAATTATACATTTTACGACTGAAAGGCTGACTCAGAGATTTCCCAATTAGGGCACACTCAATTTTCAAATAAATCATGCTTTTTTGGCATATACCGTATATCCTCTAATAAACGCCCCGGGGGCGGTGCATTTTCTAAAAGGGGGGGCGTTTATTCGGGGTGAATTTTCAGATGAAATATTTACCTTTAAATGAGTGTTTTCAGCCAATCCATCAGCGTCTTTGTGGATGGAACTGAAGGTAAGTTTGCAAGGTACTTCTAGTCCTCCAGCTGGCTTGGAGTATCGCCGTTTCCCTGTTACTGTCACTGTTATTGTGCCCTTATTTTTTAAGAAAAACCAACAAATTTTTGATTTTCCCTGCTGTAAGTTCAGATTGGTGCAGAAAAGCGCTATGCCCTTTCCACGTGTGTTTTGGTATCATTAAAAAATAGAAACAATTTGAAGTTTATAAATAAAAAAACACCCTGTCATTGCCACATCGGGGGGTGAGGATGTAAAATAACCAACATTCGCGAAAAAATGCTAATAAATTTCACAAAATCTGTAAATACCTTACTACTGCCGAAAAACGCTATTTTACAAGCTTTTTCATTCATTTTTTCCAATTTTGAGAACAATAGTATTGATAAAGCATTTCTTACATTCCTCCCAACCTGCCTCACGCGAACCCGGAAATAGATCGTTTGTGCAGCGGGGTCATACAGCGAAATTGTGAAGTAGCGTGTTTTGAAACGATGATTTCGCGCTGCATATAAAATCATTTAAAATGCTTTTTTTTTACAAATCTGAATATAGTTTTTAGATACAATTACTTTTATTTGCACTAGCATGTGGTATCATTGCTAAACTAGCAGTATTAATGCAACTAGAGCAATTCTCCCAGAGCAAGTTTTGCCGTGTATAGACTGTGAGTGCTGCAATCACGGGCATGAGTCATGACTGTCATCACTAGTATGTATCCATACACATACTTTTTTTTGGGGGGGGGGCATTTATTGGAGGGTTCTTTTCATCACAAAAACAGTGGGGGGGGGGGTTATTAGAGGGGGCGTTATTAGCGTCGATCATCGTGACACCGGGGGGGGGACCACAAAAAAAAAAAAAAACCACTGTCGTGGTCCTGATCCAAACAATAACCTACTAATCTTTGAAAAAATCTCTGAGTCAGCCTTTAACCAATCGGGTTGTTTGTTTTCATAAAGTCCATTTTTAAAAACCAAAGTTAAAGGTGCCTTCCTTTCAAAATGACTTCTCTTTAGCTCCTTGAGGTCTACCACCTTCTTACAACATCTCTGATTGGCTCATTACATGATATAATGCCAGAGTAACCAATCAAAATAGACCGTCATTATCGGTATACACATTTTATCTTTTCCTTACCATGTCTTGCTAATTACATCATACATATCATATCTGAAATAGCTAATGAAATTGCTTTGATTTTGCCGAGATTTATTTCAAAAATATTTCTGACATATTAACGATCAGATGTTGGCTTCAAAAACTAGTCTGTAGTTTGCAATATAAGAGGTTTCTACTACTCAAAAAAAAGCAATCCTTAAACTATTTTACCTGAATTTACAAAACTGAAATTATTCAGCGTTAGTAATAGTTTTATACTGAATTGAAAATTGGTGTAAAGTAGAAAGCTTTAAGAATGGCGAGCAAAAAAACAGTGTCTTCTGCCGAGTCTTTGGCATTCTGGCAGTCTCTACAAAAAAAAACTACTCATAAATTGGTATGTTCTTACTAACTTTATAGGTTGAAGCCATAGTTAAAACATTCTTATTTTACTTGAGCAGGGAATAATACACGGTCTTACGGTTTTAACTCCAAACTTGGAAAAAAGTGTTGCACATTTTGTCGGATTAGGGAAAGAATTGACCCTCTCATGTTGATCCGAGTCACGTTGTCAGCAACTTTGACAAATCCCCCAACATATGCATGATTGAGGGCTATTGGGGAAGATTCTGTAAGGGGAAGTCCTCTGCTTTCCGTAATGTAACAATGACTTGCCATTCGCAACTAATTTGGCAAACAGGATGATGTGTGCCATATATTGCTTTCATTCAAGTTTTTCCTACAACTTTCTTTTCCAAGCAGGGGTAGAATTTCGTAGCAATTGCAGTAATCATTCTTGGATTCTCTCACAAATGAATCTTGCGGGAATCATCTAATTCGCTACTGTGTTTTAATTTCGAAAGTTTGTACAAAACAACATGATTCACGCAATCATTTACGATACTCTTTGCGAGAATCGGTTCTCGGATTCTCGCCGAAATTCTAGCCGTGCCAAGATAATAGTTTGTATATGCAGTTGATATAAATGGTTTGTTTTTATTGGTCTGTTGTATATATGGACCTAAGCATCCTGATGTGAAATCTAATGAGACGTCTGTTATCGGATGTATCAATAGCCGAAAATGTCCGTAGCAAGTGCAGATCGGAATTGCATCATTAAACCGTCAGTCATCGGTGGGGTTTTTTCTACTCAGGTACATCAGTTCCTTCCTGTCAATCTCATCAATATTTTCCGAGATCTTTCCGAAGGGCTCTCCAGCCACATCCCTGTCTGTAATCCAAATCTAAATCCTTCTTTTGATTTGCAAATGACTAGTCACATCCCCTCACCTGTTAATCCCCTTAGTGGGCACCCAGATCCTTGTGGGCAGGAGGTGTAACCTCATGCCCGCAGACACATGTCACATGCTCGCCCAATCATTTGCACACCAGCAGACAGGCTGAAGGAACTTGCTAATTGGCATATGTGATGACAACAAGCCGAACCCACCGAGAACTAAGTTCCTGTTCAGACGTGCATCCAGACAGGATGTAGCGAACTTTGCTCGGCTAAGGTCAGAATAGGTTATTTTGATTTTGGCTTCCTCCAAAGTTATCAATTCTAATCAGTGTTGCATGGGTTGGCAAGCCTGGGCAAATCAAGTCAGTTAGTGTTTGGGGCCATTGGGACATCCACTGATATTCTCAACAGAATCGCTCGCTGGGGGTCTTATCTGGAAACGGCACAAACTTGAATCGGCTAAGTGTGAGGATATTGGCAATGACACTGAGGGTGGGTGAAGTTGACTTAGCCCACTCTACCTATACCTTCATAGTTGTTGCAGGCAAACATCTACACTCTAATCTGAGGTTTGTTCTCCAAGGGCACTGCCATCAAGGGTTGTGTTGTGAGTAAGCACATTCGTAAACCAAGTGGCATTAGCAAACATCTGACTGGACTACCAGGAGTATTACATTGAATTTGCGCAGGTCATCGGAAAGATTTGTCGATAAGAGACACTGACGCGACAGCTGGTACCCATTCTAGAGGTGACTACAAAGAGTTTATATGGTCATTGCTGAGTTTGTAAGGAATGGATTTCAGTTGAAACTGACTGATGTTGAAGAAGTGGTACACTGAATTTGGTTACATCTGTAGATTTTATTCAGAGGCCCAGGTTGTGAAAATGGAACACCGTGTAATATCTGCACTTAGTGAAAGTGATGTGAATTTGTGAAACTGATCTTGTAGTGTAATCACAACTTCAATTTGTTTTGGACAATAATGTTTACAAGCTCTGTTCACAGCGATCACTGCAAGTGTGTGTGATTGATACACCAGGAAATGGCAACTTTTGAGCTTTGAAACTGCCTGTGATTAAGAACTTAAGAACCGACATTGTACGCACACTGGAATTTTATAGTGTACTTGTGTTGAGATACCAACACTCGCATACCTACTTGAGCAGCTTAATCCGTAGTTATTGTTTATAACACGTCTAGATTAATATCCTTTCCTTTCCTATGGCATCCTGCCAGTTAATGAGGTTGGGATATTTCTGGTGAAAGGATGTCCTCGGATCTTCTGCCAGCGTAGCGGAGGTGTGTCAGCTGACGTGGGGGATATGTCTTGTCGGAATATCTTAGAATATGTCAGTACTTGACATTTAGTTCCATTTCTTGATCATCTCAGTGGCGGCCATGGAGTTCTACCGGCAGAATATGTTTGGTAAACTGTATAAGAAGAAAGAGGAGAAGGCTGATGTGACAAATGTGAAAGAGAAAGACAAGGACAAGAAGGCTAAAAAGGATAGAGCAGATGGAGCTAAGAAGGAGAAGCATCATAACCACGATAAGAGGGAGAAGGAGAAGCATGTGAAGAAAGAAAAACACAAGAAAGAGAAAGTTGATAAGAAGACGAAGAAGAAAGAAGACGGCAAGAACCAAGCACAACACAGTGATGTCACTGGTAGCTACCTGGCAGGTCACATGGTGAAGAGCAACAGTATTCTACCGGCCTATAGGAATGGCAGGGGTAGTAGGCGGAGGACTCATAGTGGAGTTAAGGAGGAGTGCCAGGTGCAGGCAGATGGCAAAGAGGTAGCAGGTGCAAAAGGATCCTTTAAAAGAGAGGTAAATCAATAGGCTATGTTGAGATTAGGAAAGACAATAGAGAGGGTGTGTAGATTTGCAGTGGCCTATTGGACTACTTTATTTAAATTAACATCCCCCTTCTGTGGAAGATCTGTAGTAAGAATTTCAAATGGAATGACCCAGTGAATGATATCCCCCAAGCCAAGCACTCTTTTTATTGGTTACTTGGAAGATAAATGTTTCTAAATGTAATTGGTCATACCAGCTTGGCGTGATGTAGCTTGTCTACTTTGCTGAGTTTCCCAAAGGAAGTTACCTCAACAGAAACAGATAATATCATGTAATGAGCAAATCAGGGATTCTGTAAGAATGTTGCTATCAGTGGCGTACCGAGGCAGTCGATCCAGAGGGGGACAAAATTTCCTGGTTGTCCTGCCAGAGGGGGCAAAATTCGTAAGTCGTCCCGGTGAGACTGAATTTGACAAAATGCACTCATAGCGTGCGAAAATTGCCAAATTTACTTAAATTTTGCCCAAATTTAGGCTGAAATTGGTTAAAATTCCCTGAAAAAGAGTGATAAAAATGTTTATTTTGGTCCATATAGTCCCGCTTTTTTGAGCCAGAGGGGGCAACCTCCCCCCCCCCCTTACCGGTATGCCACTGGTTGGTATGGTTTACACAGAGATATAGAAGCACTATTTTGATTGGTTACTCAGAGGGCTATCTCATGTTGTGTCCTGTATAGAGCCAATCAGACAGATTTTATCATAGGTGCTAGTGCCCAGGGGGTTAAAAGTTTTTGCTGTCTCTTGATAGTATTTGATCGTAATCTGCATACCCTTTAGTTCTTCAAGAAATGTCACATTTCTTTCAAATTCATGTGCTATTTTTACTTGGAAAATTTAAGAAAAGGAAGTAAATTTGTTGCAAGGTGCACCGATTTGCTGTGAACTTTTGAACCATTCTGTAAAAAATTCTCTGCGATGCATAATATTATAATAGCTTTCATTTGAAAAGTTGATAATATCAATAGAGTGAATAGGAGCAGTAGTAAAATACAGCTCATGGTGATCATTAAAACACCACTAACCTTATTAATCATCAGCATCTTTATTTTAAGTCATCATTATTCGTTCAACTTAAGAATTTTCGAGCCAAGAAGTGTTGGCTCTCCTAGTTGTGGGGAATAGGTTGACTAAACTTGTTTAATTTGTTGCTGACACTTTTGTCCCTATGAGTATTACCAATGTTTTAAAAAATAGATTTGATTGGAAATGACATTATTTGAATCATGTAATGAGGCTAATCTTATTTATAGGATATGTGTATGTGTGGGATGTTTTTCGTGTTGTTTCCTATCAGGCGTCATATTTTTTGTACTGACTTCTTTAATAATATTTTAATGACAGTTGAAAGTTATAGTTTCATGCCCAGGTTGGGGTGGGGCGGGGGGGAGGGGGGGTTTTCACTTGGAAATAAAGGGGCTGATCAGTCAGTGATTCAAAACTAGGGATCTTTCAGTTTGAAGGGGAATGGAGAGAGGGAGAGATTGAGAGATATGCAAAATTACCTTGCAATATACCAATTTCAGTACATTTTGGAGACAAAACATTTTGAAATTTGGGGGGGGGGTCATTGTGACCATTCACCCTTGTCACCAAACTTGAGTAGTGCCCTGCCACCACAGGTTTCATGATCTGACCTTAAAGGTGCAATAAGAGATTTCAAGTCATCCGTATTTTAGACACTCAATAGATTCCCTACCTTTTATTTGGCTACAGAAATAACTTAAAATGAAAACAAAAGGTGATTTGTGTATGCTTATATTTCAATAGAAAACATAAGCTGAATTTCCTATTTGCTCCTATAGGAAATTAATAAAAATTTCACATTTTTTGTACCAAATAAACAGTTCTCAGTTCGGTATATGGGCTCAATTCTCTTTGCTATGTGTAATTATTAATCGGAATAATCCTTGAAACAGTGCACAGACAACCATTATGTCAACAGAAAGTAACAGTTTGAATGACATTGGGCAGTGAAACAAACACCACAAATTTGCACTTTTGATTAATTGCAGGTATAGGAAAATCCATTTTAAGTTCAGAGATGACCTACACAGGAAGAAATGTACTTTCTTTTTTTACAACAGATTATCTTTTCCATATTCGTGTTGTTATGAGGAGTTAATTAGCAGCGTGCTAAGTTAAAATTGTTTAATTGATAAGGGAAATGCGATAATCTAGTAAAGGTGGAATGCATTAAGCCAATCAGGATTTCAACCAAATTAGGGCAAAGGTTAATTTGTAGGACATCCTCAAGTGGGGATGGGAGGGTTGTAAAAGCACCAAGGGCTAAAATTGGCATAGCAGGTCAGACAAAAATAGTGTAGGTAGGTCACCCTTTTCTCTTTTTAAAAATTAAACTCTATTAAAGGGCTGTGGCTAGTATGCATAGTATGACGTATATTAACTTTGGAATTTTCAGAAATGTCAAATTCATGCATTTTTTTAAAGCTTTACCATGAATATTTTGTTTAAAAAATGGGCAGAGAGAGAGAGAGAGAGAAAAGAGGGGAAAAATGTTTTCTGAAAATCCAAAAATTGGGGTCAGTATTCCTTTGTACAGTAGAAAAAATCAGGGTTAGGGTTAGTTGAGTTATGCCAATCAAAGCAATTTCTTTTTAGACCTAACATAAGAATGCACAGGGTCATTTTCAAGTTCAAAGGTCAAGGGTTAATGTACTGGATGTCATGAATGAAGGCTCTTTTAAAATAGATTTTGTGTGAAACAATGCAAGCCAAGGTTGAACCAATTAGACAATACATACAGGTAACACCCAAGCCAAGGACAGTTTCTTACCTTGAGGTTAATTCCAAGTTCAAAGGTCAAGGGTTAATGTGCAGGACATCCTGAAAGAGGTTCTCTCTCAAAACCCATTTTGTGTGAAACAATGCAAGCCAAGGCTGATCCAAATAGGTATACAGGTAACACCCGAGCCTAAGAAAATTTCTTACCCTAAGGGTAATTTCAAGTTCAAAGGTCAAGGGTTAATGTGCAGGATATCCTGAATGAGGATTCTCTCAAAATCCATTTTGTGTGAAACAACGCAAGCCAAGGCTGGCCCAAATAGGTATACAGGTAACACCCAAGCCTATGACAGTTTCTTAATCGAAGGGTAATTTCAAGTTCAAAGGTTAAGCGATAATGTGCAGGATATCCTGAATGAGGTCTCTCTCAAAATCCATTTTGTGTGAAGCAATGCAAGCCAAGGTTGAACCAATTAGACAATACAGGTAACACCCAAGCCTAAGACAGTTTCTTACCCTAAGGGTAATTTCAAGTTCAAAGGTCAAGGGTTAATGTGCAGGATATCCTGAATGAGGTCTCTCTCAAAACCCATTTTGTGTGAAACAATGCAAGCCAAGGCTGACCCAAATAGGCATACAGGTAACGCCCAAGCCTTGTGACAACGTTTAAACCTAAGGGAGTCTTACCAAGAGGAAATTTGAAGGCCACACTGTGTAAACTCCCATGTTGATTGTTAAAGTGTGGGTTCCAAATTTAGCATACACGTGGGGCAGAAAAACTAGGCTGTGTTGAAAACAGAAGTGTTTCGGATGGTTTGATTTACAAAACTTAGATTTAGCTAGGTGTACTAGTTATTTGTTGAAAGTTGGCCCGCCGTACTGCAAATGTTAATTTTTTTTATTACACTCTAAGAAAAAATGTCCGAAAGAGGTTCTAAACTTGTCCTCTATATGGAACCCTGTAAGGTTCTTCAATGAACCAAAAATAGTTCTTTAGCTGCTGTATAGCACCTATAATGGTTCTGTTATGAACCTTTTTAGGTTCTCAGATTTTTAAGAACCATTTTTGAGGGTTTCATTCTTGAAGGTTCTATATAGAGGACAAAAAAGAGGTTCTAAAGCTGTATTTTTTCTTAGAGTGTATGAAGTTAGATGCATCTATACTACTAAAAAAATGAGATCTGTCTGTCTGGTCTGGCATTTCGTTGTGCTTTGACATATGGGGCTGATATTTGGCATGAAGGTAGGGGAGAACAGTCTAATGATTGCTATCAGGGTTTCAGATTGACCCAAAAGGTCAAAGGTCAACTAGAGGTCAATTTAAAGTCCATTTCCCTATGCCCTATACTAAAAAAATGAGATCTGACTGCAAGTCTGTACGGCTATGCGTTTTGTTATGCTTTGACACATGGGGCTGATATTTGGCATGTAGGTAGGGGAGGACAGCCTGACCTTTGCAGGGTTTCGGAATGACACAAAAGGCCAAAGGTCATCTAGAGGTCAATTTGCATAGAAATGCCCTATGACTACCAAATTTGGTCAAAAGGACTGCTGACCTGAGCACAGAACAAATCTGAGGTCAAAGGTCACACACATGTCTAAGGTCACACACAGGGATGCACTAGTTTATTTAAACAGCACTTCTTTGTTTTGCAGTTGAAAAGTTCCATTAAATAAGATGTATTTGCTGAGAAATTTTTAATGCTCTACTGAAAAGTTCAAGTAAAACTGAAACTCCCATACTTCTTCAGTATAAAGGAAATCAACTTTTGAAACTCTTTTACCTCACAAACTTAAAGGAGAACCTGTATCAAGAATAACTTACATAATATACGCTATAAAAACTATTATTGAACACATATAGAGTGGTTTCATGGGAAAACGGAATTATAATAACCATAAAACGAATTAAAAGCATTTTGTCTGACCATGCGCTATTTGAAATTCGCGCTACTGTACACGGGATATGTATTTGTGTTATGCGATACGGACGGCACAGTAGCGTCATACATCTTCACGCATGATGCTTTCATAATGTGTATTTCCTATGGCATGTATGACCTAAACGTGCCGGTCGTATCGCATAACACGTTATACACTAGTGCGATTTTTAAATAACACATGGTCAGACTATAGATGGTTTTAATTCATTGTTAGGGTTATATAATTCCGTTTTTCTATGAAACCACTCGATATGTGGTCAATAATTATTTTATAGTGTATATTGTTTAATATTATTCGTTGTACGGGTTCTCCTTTAAAACCACATAACCTGTGTGGTGTCTTCATAAATGTGACAGTGTACTTGTAATGACCTGAAACTAAATATATTGTCAACATACAAGTTGGTACTTAAGTGACTACGCTCTCCCATT
The DNA here is from genome assembly GCA_023653785.1 of Ophioderma brevispina. Lineage (NCBI taxonomy): Eukaryota > Metazoa > Echinodermata > Ophiuroidea > Amphilepidida > Ophiodermatidae > Ophioderma > Ophioderma brevispina. The sequence goes on along the minus strand of JAMKCH010000863.1, from coordinate 17,127 downwards.
AAAGTGGGGGTATCGCAAGAAATTAAATTGAGGCCATATACAAGCACATACTTACTGCAATCAAATCCACATACCTAAAAAATCATTAGAAGTTTGAATTTTCTGTATTTTGCACTAAAATCTGAAAGCTAGCTTATGTATTTTTGTTGCAATTTCACAAAGGAATATGATGTCACTGCTATCATTCACTTCATCATTACATATTGATTTGAGCAGAGTGGGACTAGAGGATGAATGGAAATCACTAAACCAGTTAGATTAATTGCACAAAGTTATATAATGCTGACCAAGCTTTTATTTGTTGGTGAAAATTTACTAGCATCAAAATATTTAGCCCAGGTTAGTTGAATTTTTGATTAGTTGAGTTTGTTGAATTTTCTAATTTTGGTTGAAAATCTAAATTTCTAATGATTTTTGGGTATGTGGATATGATTGCATAAAGCATGTGCTTACATATAACCTCAATATACGTTTTTGTGAGATCCACACTTTTTAAAGTGACAGGAGGAGATTTTTTTAGGATACAAATTTCTCTCAAATTGCACAGGATCGATTGTAGACCACCTACCAAGAACGTTCCGAAGGTTTATTGGACAAACAAGTACAAAAGAAAACAGCAAACCTTGTTTTGAACTTGCCTGACTATCGTAATTGTCCCCATAGAACACCGTGCTTTGACTTTCTGTCGCGCACGACAAAGTACTAAATCATCATATTATTCAATAAAGACGGTGTATTCGGCTTATTCACTTCAGGTGTGATCTAATACATTGGAAAGCATTCCAAATATGAAAAAAACCTGGGTTTTAAAAAAATTGGGGGCGCTTCTTTCTTGAAATCTCATGTCTCTTTAAGCTACTATTCATACAAATTTTATAGGATGTACTGTATTTGTTTTGACAGTAATCATGTTGGAATGCATTAAATTTAGTTGCATCTTATCAAATAAGTTTTTGTGGGCTGCCAACCACTTTGAAATCTGTTGTGCGTGTGTGTATATATTTACGTACTAGGGAGACATTGTGGGAGTATTTATAAGTATAAAGAAACATTGTGGGAGTATTTTACATTGTGGGGGTACTTTTATTACATTGTGGGAGTATTTTTACTAGAGTTACTATGTTACTTGTCCTTTATGGAATAAACTGTAATCTAGTATTGAGGTTTATTCCGTAAAGAGTAGAAAAAGAGGATTTTTCTAGTTTAGTAACTTTATAGGCCTGTGGCGCAATTGAGAGGGCTAAGAAAAATGAGTATTTTAGTAAGAAAATGGAAAAAAGTGAAAAAAATCAAGAAATTCTAAAAAGGTGTCTTTTTAAGAAATAAAATTTGTTACTATTTAGTAACAAAATTTATTAAGCCTATATAGTAACGAAAAGGCGATTTATTTTTTTAAAAAGTAGCTAAAAGGTAAGTTTTTAAGAATTTTTTTTAGGTTTTAGTAAAACATCCACAATGTAGCTCTTGTAAGCATGTGTGTGTATATATGTGTGTGTCACTAAAATGTTTTTTATACAGCGGCCCACAATTTATATTCTTTGAATATAGTAAGTGTGGAAGCCGAGAACAGGGAAATTCTAGTTGTGGTTGTCTGTGCAACCCTCAACACCGGTGCAAAAACTTGAATCGGGTCAGCTGCTTCACTCTTTATTAGGTTTATGGAAATGAATGTCAAGTTTCCTATTAGAGATTTTTAAAAATAGACTTGGTGACTTTCCATTATCTGTGATTTATTTTTGATGAAATTTCATTATTTTAAACACATGGTTGGTGTATATTACATTATTAGGGTATGAAATATGTATATTGAACACACTGTAACAGCTTGAAAGATTCGTCATAAGATAAAATGCTTAAAATTTACCAACATAAAAATTACATTTGCTGACTTTTTTTAAGAATCCACTGAATTACCATCACTATATCCAATACTTTCTTTAAGAGCTGGGAGTATATGTAACTATTTGCTTGATTTTATTAGTTCTTGCCCGGTTTAAATTTGCAATTTAAACTGGGTATTACACAATGTGTATTAACATTATTTTGAACTTAATACACTTGCGCTCTAATGTGTTTTACTACATTCAAACATGCATGTCAACATAGCATATATATTCAAAGTGTTCATAATTATTTTTAACTGGATAATGGCAGTCCTATGTTGTTGTATTTAAGCCATAAGGATAAATAAAAATTGGTTTTAGATTACTTTGAATTATCGATCGGTTAAAGGTGCAACGGGAGATTTCAGATAACAGGTGTCCCTAATGTAAAACTTTTTATCAAAAATATCCCCATGTGAAATGATTAAGCCAAGAATCATTTCTGTGGTACATAAATTGTGAAGTTTCTGATTTACTATTGGAAAAAATATTAAATTCTGCCTTTGTCTTAAATTTAAATTAAGCAAATCAAGATCGCCATTTGTTTTCAAGGCATTTCTGTAGCCAAATGCAAGGTAAGAACTCTATTGGGGGTCTTATGCCCCAAAATTTCTTGTTGCACCTTTAAAGGTGCTTTTCCGACTTATGGCTATTGTGTTCTCCACTTGATCTGAGAGCCTGGCACTTGCACATGCGCCCCATCAAGTACCGTGGGAAACAAACTTGCAGTTTTGGTGGTAGAAGCAATAATGTGTATTATTAAACACTGTGCTAATATTGATGGTTAACCATAAAATGGCATTTTTTGGGGGGGATGAAAAGGATTTGAGGGCTTAAATTTTAGGACGATAATGAGAAAAATACGGCCTTTCATCTGATATCAAAATCGATATTACTTCTGGGTAAATCAGTGAGGTCCCAAAGTCGATTGGAACACGCACCTTAAAGAATGATAATAGACCCAGCATGGTCTCTCCAGATGAATTTAGACTGGTGATACCATTAGTTTGTGTTGAAATAGCTGGTTTCTTCCACACACAATAAAAATGTCATTTGCACGGTCTAAATTTGTCATGAGAGACCGGACCTCTATTCTCTGTTCCAATATTTTTTTTTCCACACAGACAATGGTCTGTTTGCAATCTATAGATAGAAAACTTCAAATTACCACGGCAATTTCTTTCCTTTAAGGAGGAACTCCCTCATCTCACCTATCATCTTCAGGACACCTTGGCCATAGGGGATCAATTTAACAGAGACTCGGTGGAGACATGACTTTGAACTTGTCTCTTCCACCGTGTTCTTTTTTATTTAGTATAGGACACTTATCAAATGCCCTACTCATTAAGCACAGCCTCAGACCAAGGGTTCCCAATTACGTTAGCCAGTGGTTAAGCTGGCAGTCCAGACAGCTACGTCATACATAGCGAGAAAGTTTCTAAAAAAATAACGTAATTGCCGAAAGTGCAGTGATAACCGTCATTTAAGGAAGTTGGCTGAATTGAAAGTTGGAAATGTTGTACTAGTTGCTAAGCAGTTAGGTTGTTTTTAATTACATTTGTGTAGATGCTACTGATTTTCTTAGTTAAAATTGTGTATTAACTTATAATCCCCATTCAATGTAAGATTAGGTCAGGAGATTTCACAGGGCACTGAGATTCAGGTTCATTCAAATTTCATTTAGTTTTCCTCAAGGTACTGTAGGCACCTAACCAGAATTTGATGCACCTAATGCTAATACTTTTACCAGACACTTATAGGTGGATTACTAGTTTTTATCCTGATAGAAAAACCTTCACCCCAAAACCCCATCTGTAAAGTTTCACGCCGATATTTCAACCCTTTTTGATGTGAGAGCTTATAACATGATTTTATAATCCCCATCGAATACTGTGTAGAATTAATATTGGTCAACCTAAACGAAGCACATTTTCGCTCATAACATCCAATAGTAGTTTTCTTCAGATTCAAAACTTTTGACCACTTCCGGTAAAGTCTGGGGTTCTGGGGACGAGGCTATTAGCAATCAGACCATGGCCCTTTAATTCTAACCTATACTTTTGAAATGTTATTCTAACCCTAATGTACACATTATTAACCTTAAACTTTAAATCCAGATTTATAACCATCCAACTGAACCCTGAAACATACACACAACTCTGGCCAGCCAGTACTAATTTTGACCTAAGAAGATAAAATAAAATTGCTAGTAAGATAGTGTCACATAGATGTGGACCACAGTGACATTCAGAGGATCCTTAGTACCAAAGCTGTAGTGCTAACATTCATTCTAACTAACACACACTAATTCTAAACTAAGTCATCTAACCCATCACCAAATACTTAATCCTAACCCTGAGCCATAATGTTTAACTTAGTTACCAATTTTAACTTGAATATGTGAGAGTTCGCAGAAGACCATAGCTCCAACTGTAACTGTGTAGGGCAGATAGTGCAATATCCTATGATCGTGCGATAATCTTCCCTACACAATTAGACATCAATTCACAGTGTTGAAATGAAATCTTATGTTTGCTCTGAAAATAAAATGCCTGTCTGCCCTGCAACTAATCGAATCACAAGATTTATAGTTCAGTCTGGCCAGGTAGTCGTATGTACCCAGGGAAGGAAATGACCCGCTGTCAAACGGAGGGCATATAATACTAAATTGCCTTGTCACTTCACACTATTACTAGTCTGATAGCCTCAGTCTTAGAGATATGGCACGATTCAGGGAAAATTATGGATGTAATCTGCATGAACTGCGTACATAATATGCTTGTAACTCTCAAAGCCGCCTTTAGGCGGTAAACTTCAACTAAGCATCTTGTGTAAAGACTCATACCCTTCTCTCAACAAAATTTTCCTAGCCATATCTCTAGGCACCAATTAAGGCAGTTACTTTGGGTGTCAGTGGCGTAAACATTGTTTTGGGGGTGACAGGTCGGAGAAACATAATTTGAGGAACATAACATTTTTTTCTTAAAACATGTTTTGCAAAGGAGAATACAGCATACTCAATACTATCAATTTATTACTTTTCCTGATTGATCTCATTTTGGGGAGGGGGAAAGGATTTTGAGTGGGAGTCCCCAGGCCCCACCCCCAACATTTCCCAAGTGCTGCCTCAGAAGGCTAAACAAATTTCTAAATTCGAGAAAGAAGAGAAAACAAAATTTAAAAAGTGTAAAAAGATGGAAGCCAGATCTTCAAATCAATCACAGATCTGACAGAGGCAAAAGTGACAAAAAAAGGGAAGAAAGGGCCAAAATGGAGAAACCAAATAAAATTGGCACCAACAGTTAAAGGGAAATATTCAATTGACAACATAAAATTAAAAAGAAATACTTATCTGTACTCTCATATCAGGATGGATGTCCAACAAGGAACTAAAAATGAATATTTCTATCCAAGGCAACAAAATGTTTGCAATTTCAAAGTCCTGTAATACAGTTCAACCAAAGTCTGTGCAAACAAACAGAAAGGCATTGAAAATAATAATAAAAAAAACAGATGAAAAGGGAAGAAAAAATGTAATGTTTATCTAAGTACAAACAAAGGTGGTTTGACCAAAATCATGTATAAATATCAATAAAGCGTATGAATAGAGTGTTCCAAGCAGTTCGAGATAAGACTCTGAAATCTTCAGTCCTCCACAACTATATATGGTAAAGTTCAACAAGCCATGGTGAGTGACTCCAGATTCCGTTCTATATATTTTTTTTATCTTCAATCTTCATATATTTTTATTAATCAGCAATATTCCGTTCTATATTTGATTACAGCAGGGAAAGCAAGAAATGTTTTTTGCCCTCTTTCTATAGCTTCTTGAATATGTCTATTTTAGCCTTGTGCTCAAGCTGGCCCTTTCTGGAAAATTTTTCAGAAACATAGCAGTCAGCATTCCTTGGAATGGTGACTGCTTAAATTTGGCAATGCAGGCCTTACTGATGTTCTCTTTATCAAGAAAGGATGCAAAACACATGTGAATCATCCTTGGTTTATTTGCATTTCCACCAGTTGGTTGATGCTGAAATTTTGCTTTACGATGACAGCGTAGAAGTGAGTTCTTCACAAGTTTAGCTTTAAGGCAATAAAATCAGTCAGCAGAGCTCTCACAACCTCAAGACAATTCTCAGATTCTTTTTCTGGTTCACCATACAGGACAAGTTTGTTACGTCTAGATCTGTTTTCAAATCATCGACCTCATCTTCTAAAGCTTTGGTGTATTTTTCTAACTTGTCGATCTGATCACATGCAGATTTTACATTAAAACTGATACTCTCAATCTTCTCATTCTGTTTTTGTAACTCTTTGCTTACTAGTCTCTCTAAATCTCTTTCAAAGTCTTCCATATACTTCTTAAACCACAAAGGTAGTTGCTCTGCATCTGTACCATAGTCGAATGCTTTCCACACATCGGACATACTTCTGAATTCGCAAGGTTTATTAGACTTGGATATTGTAGCACTTATGGTTCTCGCTTTTCTTTTTTTTTTGCCGCTGGAGAGGCACCTTTCATACCTGGTGAAAAATGTGGTTTCTGTGTGTTTTGGGGGTGGCATATGTTGTCCAAATTTTTGGCTAAAATACTCCAGAAAGGCCACTTTCAACCCTTTTCTACACCCACAGCTTTGGAGACATGTGCGTCAGCCAGCTTTGACCACAGCGCCCTCAAACAACCAGTCTTGTCTGACCAGGCCTTCTGACACAATTTTAATAACAGTCAATTAACACATAGTTGAGAAGTAAAAGTAGAGTGATAATAACTTTGGATTATTGCATTGCATCATTCTCAGAATGCCAGTTTCATTTTCTGTTGGATTTGGTCATCTGTCTCTGAAGTTACAGCTGGTGCTAGTTAACAAATGCTGACTCAAATCTGCCGTGTTTCTAACACAAGACAGCTGTTATTTGAACATTACAGTTTTAATAACAATCGTTATTTGGCAGGAAAATTTTAGGGTTAGAGTCAGTGTTTAGGGTATAAGATTAGGGTTAAAAGTTAACCATAGGGCTATTAAAAGGGGTGTCACACCATAATTTAAAGGCAGGTTAGTCATTTCCATTGACTCAATCATTGTAAGTCCTCTGGCATGATTTACAAAACCAGTAATCTTTTTGTTATGGCCGGACGAGTTTAAGAGAGGACTATAAAATGAGCTTGTGTGTGGGGGGGAGGTGCTTCTATGAGATTTTGGCCTAAAATTATGCTCCAGGACCATATGGTCCTGGAGCATATGCTCCATTGTTTGTTTGCTCGTATCCACAAGTCATTGGTAATGGCTTTGTGGTGGTGTCAGGATTTATATGCTCCATAAATAATCTGGAAAAAATATTCTGTCAAATATGCTCTAGGAGCATATTTGACTATGCTCCTGGAGCATATTTGAATGCACAGTGCTCCTGGAGCATATGGCAAATATGCTGTTGGAGCAGTGGAGAAATACTGCTCCAGGAGCACATTTGCCATATTTTCCTGGAGCATGTGCATTCAAATTTGACTTAGAATAATTCTCCAGATTACTTATGCTCCTGGACCATGCTCCTGGAGCATAATTTCGGGCCAAAATCTTATAGAAGCTGGTGTTGTATGGCTGAGTGTGTGTATGTGGTGAAAAATGTTCAGTAAGGCTATTATTGGTTACTCTATCGACATACTTTGATGGATATCAATGGGACATGGACATATTGGACGCTTGTCAGAGTAGCACATATGACCTCAACAGATGGGATCAAAAGTCGTCTGGGGATCATTTGGGTTCATTTTAACCTAAATCTTACCCTATACAAAATTGGGCACTGTATCCTCATACTTTGAAGGATTTCAACTGGGCTTGAACAAAAACTGATATTCTGAAAGGGAGTCTAACTTTAGACCCGGGTTTAAACCAGGGTTAGTCCTACATGAGTGGACTTTTTTCCTTCTAACATACTCCAAATATGTTCTGCAATGGGTGAGAACATTCGTCATGGATGGTCCGGAGTGGCCCATTCATGTGGAATTTTCACACCTCTTACATGTAACTTTCACAGTATTTTGAAGGAAAAAAGTCCACTTGTGTAGGACTAACCCTAATTTAAATCCAAGTCTAAAGTTAGACTCCTTTTCAGAATACCAGCCAACGAGTCTTGGACTCCCTAAAAGAGCTATCTTTTTTCCTGATTGTGTCATTTGGTGGGGATATAAATACACACTAAAAATTTGCAAGTTCCACCTGGTAAATTGAAAATGGACTTGCCAAATTTGACAAATTACTACTGCTAAATAATTGGTGCATGTTCTGGTGAAAGCATATACTTTTATGTAAAAATCATAATTTTTCTCTTCATGGAAGTCATCAACCACATACTTGGTACATACGTACACATACAGGATTTGCACATGATTTCCACTGATATCAAGTTCAAATGTATGATTCAATCTTCAAGTGATCCAATTCTCAACCTAACGTGACCATGATTTTCCTCCCTCACAAATTAAAAACAGGTGAACGAGTAACAAAAATAACCAAAGTCTCCCGAGTAGCCTTCATATTAGGTATTGGTAATGTCTGTGATACCCCGGAGTGATATCAGCCAAATGTTCACAAGAATAATGGCTGATATTCTGAAAGGGAGACTAACTTTAGACCTGGGTTTAAACCAGGGTTAGTCCTACATGAATGGACCCTTTTTCCTTTCAACATAGTCTAAAAGTGCACTGTAATGGGTAAGAAAATTCCTCATGGATGGGCTGGAATGCCCATCCATGAGGAATTTTCTCACCCATTACATTTAACTTTCACAGTATTTTGAAGGAAAAAATGTCCACTCATGTAGGACTAACCCTGGTTTAAATCCAGGACTAAAGTTAGTCTCCCTTTCAGAATACCAGCCATTGTGATTTCAGAGAAGAAATGACTGATCTAACCAGGGTTACATAGATTGTGGGAGCCTCTAACTTCCTCGGTTAGTTCTGAGGAAATCCTATGAAGTAATACATGATCCAATGGAAATTTATGTGAGGAAATGTTTAACTTCAGACGTTGGGTCCTGAGGAAGAAAAAACTGTGGAATTGCATATAATATGATTATAACATTATTAATTTTGCACATGTGTTAAAAGTAAAAAATCACCCAAATATCCCATTTATTTGCAAGACACACTGATGATTTTCAAAACTGAAATTGAGATTTGTTTCATTCAGATAGCACAAACCAGTCACTGTAATGGTCATCTGGTCTGTTGGTTAGTGAGGTGTTAGCCGTTGCCTGATCTTGGTTGAAATGCCCCAGACAATTGCTGTAGGAAATAGACAGGCAATAAACTTCTTGGCTCTACTTCAAATTTTGAAGTTCAGGCTGGTCAGCACGATTGGCCATTTTTAGGGGCAATTGGTGCACATACGTGTAACACAGTGTGCTGTTATTGTTGTGAGAGGCTGAGAGCCCTGTTAGCAAAGAATCATTGAGATTCATATACTGTTGACTCTAACCCAAGGGTTATCAACTATATTTGCATGTGGGTCAAAGAGCACCAAATACTTTCAAAGAAACATGTTCGAGGACCAATTGCTCATGTCCTCAGTTGGCTGGCTGATTTTGGCCTGTGGAAAATCAGTTGAGAACCCCCGGTCTAACTGTCCATAGTTTTGTCATGTATAATATGGTACTCATTTATTTCCCCCTGTCTAATGTTATGCCCTGCTGTAATCCTTTTCTCTTTCACAGGACCCCGACAAGTACCAGTTTGGCAAGACCAAGATCTTCTTCCGGGCTGGACAGGTGGCCTACCTGGAGAAGCTGCGGGCAGACAAGTTACGCGCAGCATGTATCCTCATGCAGAAGACGGTACGCTGCTGGGTGCAGTGGAGAAAATACCAGCGCATTCGCAATTCTACCATTGTCATTCAGAAGTATGCCAGAGGCCTGCTAGCAAGGAGGTGTGTATTTATTATCTGGTAGGGGGTAGGAGGCACCAATGGGCAAAAAATGGTTAAATATACAGACTGTCCCCAAAAAAACTATACAATCAAAGATTATTTTTTTTTTGGCCAAAAAATTAAGTTTATCTCAACTGGAGTTTTACTGATTCTTTTTTAGGAGTGTTCCAGCTTTCATGAGAATTTTAGTTGGTGTAATTTTGGGATCTGGTTCAGGAGTTACGGCTAATTATCTGAGACGGTTGAAAACCTGTTGGGCCAGTTTCGGCTATCCTGATATCAACAAAGTTGCCATTGAAAATCACGTTCAAGACATTGTATATTGAAAATTAAAATAAAAAGTAGGTATAAAGTGCTGGTTCTTGTGATATAACATAATTTATAACTTTATAATGTCGCAATTGCTAATAAATACATGTAGCATTGTGAAATTCAATTCAATTCAGTATCAGCTTTACTCTAGGTTTCAGCAAAAGGTAGAACCATAAAAACACCCTTGTTGAAAGTTAACTGAGACCTTTGAACACGGCCATCCTTTCCTTTATTGCTCTTTGTTGAACACTGCTTTCTTCATTATGTTCCTCCCTGGCATCTTAGAGGCAGTGGGGAATAGGGGAAGGGTAAATTGCCCCTCCACATTAGAGCGTTGTCCACACATTTGTCCCTCAACAGACTTGTAAACTGTTACATTACTTTCAGCAGTCAAATTCCCCAAATTACATGAATTTCATGATTATTGTCCCCCTGAGAGTGAGTCCCTCATTTCACCCACAGCATAATAATTTCTGGTGCTTTCACTGAAAAATAATATATTGATTAGATCAATGCATAATAAGACATTCACTCTGATCTGTACAATATTCTTTTGTTTGAAAAGGGTTTAATCCCGCAATGATGCTACACACTTTATACCTTTTTTCTTGAACCTTCAGGTGAAACTGGCCCAAGTGGTATTTTATCCTTTGTGTTCAACTGACAATATCTCCGCTTAGGGTCCATCAAATTGGATGACAAATAAAGTCAAAATATCTGGCAAAAATGCACAGTTTATATTTTTAATAATTTTTAGTTTGATTGTATAGTTTTCATTGGGACAGTCTGTAGACAAGCTTTAATTATCCTGTTCCCATTTAATCTACCCTAACCTTAGCGTGTTCCCATAATCTACCTTAACCTTAGCCGTTGTTCCCATAATCTACCTTAACCTTAGCGTGTTCCTTTAACCTAACCTTAGCCTGTTCCCATAACCTAACCTTAACCTTAGCCTGTCCCCTTAACCATAGCCTGTCCCCTTAACCTTAGCCTGTCCCCTTAACCTTAGCCTGTCCCCTTAACCTTAGCCTGTCCCCTTAACCTTGGCCTGTCACCTTAACCTTGGCCTGTCACCTTAACCTTAGCCTGTTCCCTTAACCTTAGCCTGTTCCCTTAACTTAGCCTGTTCCCTTAACTTAACCTTAGCCTGTTCCATTCACCTTAGCCTGTTCCATTCACCTTAGCCTGTTCCCTTAACTTAACCTTAACCTTAGCCTGTCACCTTAACCTTAGCCTGTTCCCTTAACTTAACCTTAGCCTGTTCCCTTAACCTTAACCTTAGCCTGTTCCATTCACCTTAGCCTGTTCCCTTAACTTAACCTTAGCCTGTCCCCTTAACCTTAGCCTTAGCCTGTTCCCTTAACCTGACAGGCACTGGTTTACAGCTAAATACTGTTTCACATTAAAGGCATTGCATCTATGCAGTGTGGGACTTTTCATAGTGCCCGGTCAGGCTCTTTATCACCACTTAAAAAGAAGAGACCAGCCAATATTTCTAATCTCCAGTGTAATACTAGGCTAATTTACAAGGAAGTAGAACTGACACCCATGGAGATATGCCCTGCCACCAAAGACAACACAGATTGGAGGCAGATCACGACTGATGGCTGTGTAGTGGATTGATGATGATGAACACGATGACAACTATATTGTTGTTGGCTGGGGATTAAAACCAGAGCGGTTACAGAAGTTTGATTCTTGACGAGAGACAATGTGTTTTCTTGTCGTTCAGTCAGTATTAAGCAAATAATTTGATGGCTGCCATAATGTAATCTAATTTATGCCTTTATTTTAATCCCAGGGTCTAGACTTTGTCTTGTCTGGGATAAATATACCTATAGAGGGATAGGAAGCATACACACTGTTTAGGTGTACCTCGGCCTGATTTTAACAAAAAGAAAATTTTCAGGAAAAACAAATTTCTCAAATTTAATGCCAAAGCTCATCATTTTCCGAGTCTTGTAATCCTACAAAATGTGTACTTCTTGAAGATCCTTCCCTTCCCAAAATTAGCTAATTTGATTTGTTTAAGCATTTTAATCATTTTTCAAGGACATATGTGTACACTCAAAAAAGATTTTTTTAAAACTTGACAATCCTCATGCTTTGCAAGATGTTTTTCATTCATTAGGAGCCACTTAGGTTTGTGATTAACAAACATTTTTTCTTCCTCTGTTTGTTTACAATCTACTTAACACTGACTCACGAGAGTCTGGTGACAAGTGGTGATTGAGGAAATTAACAAAAAGGAATGTAATGACATAATTGTGTAACATTTAAATACCACTTGGACTAGATTAATTCCAATAGGAGGTGAAAAAGTGATCCATCGTACTCATTGTCTTATAGCACATTTACACTGGAGAAAATTTGAATTGAATTCGATTTTATTTTTGAATTACGACTGAGATTTGAGGATTAGCATAAATTAATTGGAGTTGTAGGTGTTTATACTGAAAGCCGTTTTCCGAATTCGCTTTCAGAAAATAATTACGTCTTCCGGTTCAACGAAGATTTCGCGCGATCTTCAACATGGCGGCCCAACACTAAATTTGGGTTGCTCTCGGCGGCCGTGATTAGCTTTTCTGTGAAGTTAGGCCTAAATATGATCAAAACTAACGGCAAAAGTAGAGAGAAAACGAAGACAACAACGCCAAAGTCCGAATTCTTTGAAATGACCGTGCAACCTTCATGCTCAGTTGTTTAGAAGCGCACTTGCATTGCATGGTGTTAAGCCGGTAGTGTGCAGAGGCAGGTCACTTGTTACGACCAGTAGACATGAAATCGATTTCGTGTTTCGTTTATACTGCAAAAAATTTGAATTCAATGACGACTTATTCGAATTCACTCAAAAGTATTGATTACGACTGCGCGTGTTTACACTTCAGGAAAAAGTGAAATCGATGACGACTCAATCGAATTCACTTCGACTTTTGGCCAAGTGTAAACGGGGCTTTAGAAATCCACATACCTATACCAACCTACTCAAAGCCGCCATGAGATAGAGGTCAACAACATCTGCTTTATCAAAAAAACATAGCCAAGCTCATCTGTAATGATATCTTGCTTTCACCTCAAGAGACCAGAAAGATGGCCCCAAGATTGAGCATGTTGGAGAAACATGTGTCTGACTGCTTTGTATCTGACTGATTTGCAGCTGATTGAATGATGGACGCAACCCTAGAAGGACATTTTTCTTGGACCATGCCTGTGCCTTCCAATCACTTAGCGATTATGCTATCCATGAGGCCACCGGCTGTGTCCGGTCTCTAAAGCTGGTATATAATGGTCAGCTGTCCATATCAACAGTACACGTAACATTGTAATAGACTGAAGACACTAGTACACAAGATCCAATTAATGATGGTTACTCACATCCTTAATATTATACAAGGTTAATACAGTTGGTATGTAGGTCTTACATCATGATCTAGAACACGGAGCATAATTTGCCCCTTTGCACGGTCATCGATTTTGCATGTACAGCCGCAAACTGGCCGAAGCCGATCGACAATGTGAATGGAAAGTTAGACCTGTGATATTAACAGTGTATTTTAAGAGACTTGAGGACATTCCCAGAAAGAAGCACCCCCAATTTTTTTTTGAACCCAGGTTTTTTGCATATTTGGAATGCTTACCAATTAGTCTATGAGCCGAGCAAATTTTCGGTATCATGAAAGGGCAAAAAACGACACTTATTATGCAGCATCAGTATACCATGGCCTACACAAAAATGCATGATAGCATTTCTGGAATGGTAGCTATATCCAGGTAGGGGGTAACAATGGTTTACACAGGGGGAAAAATTTTAAATTGCTTCAATCATGTTGAAAAGTATACCACATTATTTGTCTGATCATAAGGATTCCAAAAAGGTATAGTTTGTACTAACTACAAACTAAAGTTTTGGAGTTATAGGCTAAAAATAGCAAAATCAATAAAGAGGGTCATTTTCAGTTGTACAGGGGTCAATTTCAAAGTTGCTCTGATTTGGATATATTATTGGTGGAGCTCATAGGATTAAAATAAGGAATAGTTTTGACTGTCTAAAATGCTTAGTTACCAATGTAGGGGGCAACAAAGGTCTATATCCATTGTATTCAATGGGGCTTGACCTTGTTTTCCCCCTACTTTTGTAACTAAGCATTTGAGACACTCAAAACTATTCCTTATTTTAATCCTATGCATTTGCACCATTTTGCATCCAAATCGGTGTAACTTTAAAATTTGACCCCTGTACAACTGAAATTTAACCTTTTGACCTGTTTTTGCTGTTTTTAACCTTAACTCCAAAACTTTGGGTTGTAGAAAGTACAAACTATACCTTTTTGGAATCCTTATGGTTGGACAAATGATGTGGCATACTTTTCAACATGACCAGATCATTTTAAAGTTTTGACCCTTGTGGAATCCTTATTTGACCCCTACTTGGTTATAGCTACCATTCCAGATATGCTATCATGCATTTTTGTGTAGAGGATAGTGTACTGAGACTGAATAATACGTATTGTTTTGTCCCCTTTCAGGATACCAATATGGCTAAAATTCCCTGATGGCTTAAGTACTAAATGTATTTAGATCACACCTGAAGTGAATAAGCCGAACCGACCGTCTTTAAGTAATAAAATGATGATTTAGTATTTTTTGTCGTGCGCGACAGAAAATCAAAGCATGGTTTTTTATAGGGATGATTAGCAGGCAAGCTCAACACAAGGTTTGCAGTTTTCTTTTGTACTTGTTTGTCCTATAAACCTTTGAAACGTTCAGTGACAGGAGGAGATTTTTTAAGGATACAATTTCTCTCAAATTACATTGGATCGGTTGTAGACCACCTACCGAGAATGTTTTGAAAGTTAATTGGACAAACAAGTACAAAAGAAAACTGCAAACTTTGTTTTGATCTTCTCTGCTACCGTAATCATCCCTTTAGAAAACCATGCTTTGATTTTCTGTCGTGCACGACAGAAAATACTGAATCATCATCTTGTTATATAAAGACGGTGTATTCGGCTTATTCACTCCGGGTGTGATCTAATACATTGGTAAGCATTCAAAATATGCAAAAAAATTTGGGGGCTCTTTCCGGAAATGCCTTCATGTCTCTTTAAGAAAATATTGTATCCTCAAAAAATCTCCTCCTGCCACTTCAAAGTCAAGTAACAAAGTTCTTTAACCCTGTGAGATCTATCAGCCAATGTTATTGGTTACACATTGGCTAAATATATCATATAACACAATAAGAGACATAGTAAGAAAAGCTTAAATGTTAGTACAGATGTATAGAAGGTCCATTTGGATTGGTTACTAAGAGGTTATATCAGTGTCACCCACCCAACAATTTCATATTGTTAGTCTAAATGTAAAATGTCTCCTGGATTTCAGATTGATAAACTAACTGCACTCATATTCTTATATTTCATTTTGCAGACTGGTCAAATATATGCGCCGAACATCGGCAGCAACTTGCATTCAACGCAGATGGCGTGGCTACCACCAGCGCCAGAACTATTTACATGTCCGCAAAGCTATCATTACAATACAGTCGTACACAAGGTCAGTGAGCTGAAAAGAGAGATTTTAAAGGGGATGAATTCAGTATTCTGCTATCACATCCAATAACATGTAGTTTATTCCGTTGAGGCTGCCGAATTTATAGGGTGGTGGCACAATACAAAATTGTTTCCTTTTAAAGCTTCAATAAGTGATTCAAGACATCCATATAATATGTCATATGTAGTGATTTCTTATAGATTAGAATCTTGGTGGACTTCTTACAATGTATTTGGCTACAGAAATGTCTTAAAAGTGAAAACAATAGGTGATTTTGATTTGCTTATATTTCAATGTAAAACATAAGCTGAATTTCCTCCATAACAAAATTAGAAATTTCATATTTTTGTAGAAAAGAAAAATGTCTCAGCTTAATCCTTTGAGATGGGGTTACTGTTGATGGAAAGCTTTACATCAGTGCAAAACATCACAGCTTTCAATTGTTTTAATGATACCTGATATGTGAAATCTCTCATTTGCACGTTTAACTAAACTTGGTAAAAATGAAAAATAAAAGTACTAAATGTGTTAAAATTCCCATTAGTGGAGTTGTGTGTGGGACTTAAAGGAGAACTTGTACTAAGAATAATTTATATAATAGACGCTATAAAATAATTGTTTTTTATTAAGAAAACCGATGAGGAGGGTAGCTGGTTACCCTGGTAGAACTAAAAATAAAATCTACCTGTAAGAGCGCCAGCTCTGGAGAGCTAAAGGCGGTCATCCAGCACTGCTTTACATGCTGCCTTGCATTTGGGGGAGGGAATCCCCAAAGGCTAGGGCCACCGCCGATAACGGTGGTTCGGCGTCAGGAAGGGCATCCGGCCGATTTAAATACCGCTCCAAGAAATCCTCATGAAGACAAATACAAGAGGGCACCAACCAGCCCGAAGGTTGGGGTGGGTGTCACCTACCTACCATAAGAAGAAAGGTGAAAGGAATCGCCCCAGGCCGCGCAAGCGTTGCTTGCATCATGACGGCTTAAAACCTGACGAGCGGCTCGGGGTGAGGGTTGGAAGTCTGAATGTAGGGAGCATGAGAGGGAAGGGTGTGGAGATTTGTGAAGAGTTAAGGAAGAGGAAGGTTGATGTGTGTGGTGTACAGGAAGTGAGGTGGAGAGAGGAGGGGGCTAGGATGGTGGGAGTTGAGGGAAGAAAGTATAAGTTGTGGTGGGCAGGAAATAAGGATGGATTGGGGGGAGTGGGAGTATTGGTTAAGGAGGAACTGTGTGAGAAGTTAGTGGAGGTGAGAAGGAGGAGCGATAGTGTGATGACAGTGGTAATGGCTTTTGAGGAGGAGGTAGTGAGGCTCATATGCGGCTATGCTCCGCAGAGCAGTAGAAAGCATGAAGAGAAGGAGCATTTTTATGATGAGATGGCAGGGGAATGGGATATGCAAAGTGTGGGTGAATTAGTTCTCTGTGTTGGTGATTTCAATGGACATGTGGGAAAAGGGAT